>WACJ01000428.1:0-167486 GCA_008973525.1 Stenopsyche tienmushanensis | reverse complement strand
TAAGGCAGCTTTAAATGGGAAGAAACGAAATCCATGTTGATTTTACTGAAAAAGCCCTTCTGGATTATATGGAGTCTAGTCCTTTCTTTCGTCGCAAGAACTAGAGTAGTGATAGTCAACTTTTAAAATACATGCCCAATTTTTTTCACATACAGATGCTCCACAAAACTCAAACGTCTTTTCTATTTTCAGTTCATGCTTGGGTTTGGGAAAATAGGTATAGGGGATAGGACTTGCTTCATTTATAGAAGGAAAAAAATAACTCAAGTACATTTTCTTAATTCTGGCAAATTCACAGCGTAATGAACGCCAGAAATTAATCATGCCAGAAGCATTTTGATCTGGAAGAAGCTCATCAAATTTCAATTATGATTTGTTCACTAAGTAAAAATGAGTTTATAAATGCCAGCTTATGGTTTTCTTCTTCAGTTAAAACATGAAAACGATTTTCAAATGGAATGTGAAATAAATTAATTTTTTAAGACAGGCGGAACATTAATTCTGCTCTTTCAAATCTGGAAATTGATTTAAATCCTGATTTTCTAACTGAGAGATGACCTGTTTTATTTCATTTTAAATAAATTGATGCTATTTACTAAGCTAGGAAATAGTTTATTTATGGCTAGTAATATCAAATAAAAATGCCAAATCAAATAGTCTTTCAATTCTTTTATTATCAAGATGGCATGCAAATATTTTGAGATAAGGCTTAATAATTTCTTCTCCCCATAAAAGCATTATTTTTTGCTAATGTTTAAGTAATTTCATAAGAAGCAATTATTTTCTTACTTGTGTATATAATCGGGCGCTGGAGGCAACGGTCGTACAAAATAATGGACGACTAGGTACTCGATATATTTTCATATGAACACTTACGGTCGAAATTCAGGTATGATGTTTGTTGTAGATTATTTAATTAATTTATTTTGCTTGGTTAATGGAATTGACACTTATGTGTGTGTGTAAGTGGAAAAAAGATGATGGGTGCTGTAAGTCATACGTGAAAAGACATAAACTAGGTTGACCACCTCTGAACTAGGATTACCTACGTGACGCTCAAAGTATATCTAAGAACCGCGTATATTTTTCCAATAGTGTATCCCCGATATCATACACCTTCTTGCAAATTCTAGAATGGAAAGCCTTTCTCTTTTGGAGATCCAACGTACCTTTCCAGTTCGACGACTTTAAGGCGACGCAGAAGTCAATGGAAGACAAGTTGTTATCATTGCAAAGTGGGATTCATGGTTTATCGCCGTTGTTTGAGGATTTGTTTGTTAATATTGTTCTCGACGTGTCTATTACTAAACATTATTTGATATTACTGCTAATGACTTCTGACAGTACAAGTTGACATAAACATCTAAATGCAATATAGAGCTAGAATGAGAATCTATGTAATAATTTGTTTTGATGTGTTCCTCCGAATTTTCCATATACATTGTACCATGTGAATATTTGGAATTTTAGTAAATCAAAAATTTATCGTCATTGAGAAAGGTTCTGGGCAATTTTTAATGATAAAACACCAAATTTGAATCGAAGCATTACTTGTGAACAAAATAGATTTCATATAATAACAGGAAAATATCCAAGCGGTGGTTGATTGCGGATGTATTTGTAAAATGTATGGCATTAGAATTCTTACCTATGAATTTCCGAACGTTCATGTGGCACGCCCTAATAGATTAATGCCCTATCACCAAGTCGTAATTGTGATGTTCTGGTTTTATTGGAAATATTTGGATTGTAGCTGGTGTTTTTTAAAAAAATTGCACCAGTGCTTTTGCGGAATTCACATTCAGTACAAACTTATGGCATACGAGAACAACAACGAGGATGTAATCCAAAGTAGGGCATACAAAATTTATGGGAAATCGGTTAAATTTAGAAATTAATACTGGTTTGGCGGAATGTTAAGGTATTAAATAACGAATTGACAAATTTAAAACAAGGCGATAATAACAACGCGAACAATATTTCAATGTGTGTATTTAACCCTCAGAATTACTTATATACTAATTAAATTAGGATTAGTGATTGATATTTACAAAATCGTGCAACGTCACTTTGATTTTGACTCATTGTCGTAATTGTGCATTAAAATATTTCTTCAAAATAACCTATTTATTAAAAAGAGCGATGCGATGCAATAGTAAAGCACCATTGGCTATTTTCGCAAGAGTTGACAAGACCATATATTGACGTCCGCATCAAGAGGGTTAAATTAGCCGATGGTAAATCCTCTCAAGTCTTCATATGTTCAGTTTTAAACCATTTTCAATGATTGGACAACTTTGATATGATCTAGCAGATTCTATACGTATGTACTGACCTAAATAGGAAACATTGCTTATATAAATTATTTTAAAATTGAAACAACGTGACTGATACAATTCAATTGTTAAATTCCTTTGAGCGGCTGAAATGTGTTAATTATACTGTTTGCGTGGTAGCATTATGGATGTGTCCATCCATAATGACAAAATGGCTATTTTCCATGCGTATCATTTTGTCAACATATGACAATACAATTATAATGTTTTCATCTCGGACATGCAATTTTTAAATTCTGAAATATGACTCGTTTTCTATTAAAAAAAAAATGCATGATCCTGTCTCTAAATGTGTTATGTCGTAGACGTTTTTATTAGATTGCAGAGGCTTAAAGCTGAATCTAGACAAATAATACAATATCTCGAAAGAGGTCATGAAACATAAATTGACACGTTTGATATTCTGTGAAAGATAAACGAGGCTTTAGAGATTTGTATTTTTTATTGTAGCTCTAACTAAATCATCATTTTTTTTCCAGTGTCCAATTAAATTATATGATTCTCACTACTGCAATCCCTATAATTATGAACGTTTCTATAGAAATGCTACATAACACGCGGTGATATGTTTTGCGTTGTATCTGCATATATTCTATTATAAATATTGTGGCAAATATAAACATTAAACAACATCGTCTTTATGACTTATAAGGGTAAAACATTCAACAACATGTTTCATTTATCTATCATATCCTCTAAAAATTGAATTAAATACTTCATCAGTCTGTTTTTCCGTTGGTAATTCTTGACTGTCCTAACGATCGTTTAAAAATGGAAATAATCGACTATATTACCGACGGTATTACGCAAAAGTTTTGCGAAAACTTTCTCCAAAATAATGAACGTTGGGTAATAAAAAATAACGATTTACATTGATGTAATGGGTTATAGACCCAATGTGCTAAAATATTTTGCCATTTAAAAAAAAAAGTAATAGGAACAAGGCTGTGTCCTCAAATATAATACTATCAAATCCTTGATCGCTCTTTAAGTCACCCATGCGGATATTGCAGAAAAACGATTCGAGGAATTACACTTGGAGTTTGACGAACTCATACTTGATTTTTGATGGTCCAAATCTGACCTCAATTATTCCAATAACAGGCGTTTAACCGACCTTCACATCTAAACATGACGAAGGTGAAACTTGGTGGGTATTGTATGTTTCATTGCTAACTTTAACTCTGGAAATTTCAACAGTCCAACATCTCACGTGAATAGAGAAAATTATCGCATGTTCGTGTTTTAATTACTGAAACTACCAGCAATAAAGTTTCTAAAACGTAGAGACTTAAAAAATTGAGTCACGTTAATCAAAATTGATCTCGAAAGAGAGAAAACATTTAAGTGTACCTGTAGTGTTTAGAATACAATGTATTGCTTTCTTATGACACGTTTGGGTAAGATACCGTCCATTGTAAATATGATTACTTAATACTACGTGAATACATTAAGTATATTTTTCGTATTGCCAAATTAAACAAAGCATATCAATATAGAGATAAAATGTTCAAAACAATATTTGGCAATGTACAAATTAAATATTTATAGAATTAAATATATATAAAAAGATAATTCAATTGCTTATTTTAATATTTGTGTAATAATGTATTAACACGTTACGTACGGGGAGTATATTTTTATGAATTATGCTGTCTTTTGATTAACGTCGGTTAAAATGTTATTACTTGATGTATTTTAATTGTTTTTCATATTAGTTGGCTTATAAGGATTAGTTGAAACATTTTTTTTAATTCAGCACAAACTTTGTTTATTTTTCGGTATTGTAACTTATACACTTAACTTTTTTTTATGCGGTTAATGCGTTCCGCGGAAAATCGCACAAAAAAAGCTATGACTTACATAGAAAAAGTGAAGATGCGTTCCATGGATTTTAAAAACCGCATAACTTTGAAACAGCTATATAAAATATATTAAAAATCGCATAAAAAAAAATTAATAAAAAAATCAGTAAAACAATAAAGTAATCAAAAAATAACATTTTTGGTAACATTTAAAGGACGTCTTGCATCATTGGTAAAAATTTAAGGATGTCTGACATCTGGCATCTCAAATGGCAGACATCCATTAGAGAAATACTTTTTTATTACAAACTATCTCCGCTGTATTTCGTTGCAATTTTCGATATGACTCAAAATCGCTCTCTTCTTCGAAAGAAATATACCCAGTGTCAATGACATCATTGTTCTGTGTAGATTTTCTCTTTCCAACAATATAATTCATAATTAGGAAAGATGTCACTATAATCCCTAACTAAAAAATAATAAATCACAAAATTGCTGCTGTTTAAAAAAAATCAGTCTAGTCATTTTTTGACCTTATTTTGTCACAGATTTAATATTTTTTAAATAGTTAAAAAATAAATTTTGACATAAATCTGGTAGGAATAATAGAAGGCTACATATACAAGATTCGTGCCCAGTTTGAAGTAAATTAATTCATTAAAACTTAAGATATGATGTCAACCGTGTTGAAAAAAGTAGTTTAGAGAAAAAACGCGTTAAAAGATTTCATTATAAGGCTTAGTTGTCGCGTCACTAAAATAGTTACAACTCCGTAAGCCATTGGAATTTTGGAAATTCCTTTGGAAAATGTATTTTTAAAAGTCGAAACATTATCGAAAAATATCATTGCTTTAAAATAACCGCATAAATTCGAAATCGCACAAAAAAAGGTTTAAGTATATAATATTTTTTTCAGTTTATTTTTTCTTGTTGCAATAATATTATAAATTTTATTTGCATGCTCAATGTAAATCATCAACTTGTATTAATAAACTACAAAATATCCAAATATTTGTGGACCATACATATTCAAGCAGAAAAGTGCAAATAAGGATGCAACACATTGAAAAGTTCCATAAAAATGTGTATCCCTATTTAAATCCCATTCAAGAAGGTCATTAGTAAAGCAAAAAACTCATCAATTAGCTAATGTGATACTAATAAAACAAACTATATGTGTAAAAATATAAGTGATGGCTATAAATCGATTCAGATTTCAAATTTTGTGTAAAATATAAATTTGTAAGTGTTAGACGTAATTTAAAATCATAATAAGGACAAACGCGCGCGAAGTTGTCCCGCACATAATGTGTTAAGAGAATGGGAAAGAAAATATTTTTTTTATAATATAACCATAATTATTTATAACTACATATATATAATCATGCAATTTTCGATCCACTTTCTATAAAAAATTGATTTGATTTGATATCAAAATATGTACGAACAATATTTAATATATCAAACGGATCAACATTTGGTGAAAATGGAAGGTATGATAGAATCTTCCACATCAATTTCTGTATTTTTTCACAAGTTATTATTTTGATGATGATTGATTAGATGTCTATCTTATAGATTTCAGTCTAATTTTAAATGTAAATAAGTGTAAGTAATAAATATTATAACAAAATTATTATTATTGTCTAATATTGTTGTGAATTAATTATATTTTGTATCACGATAACAAAAAAATGGTATATATTTATTTTTCTTTATTATTTGGGACTAGTGATTATCCGGCTTGCGTTGCAATGTATAGTCCACTGAAGACCAAACACTTGGCAAATACATAAAAAATCGACGATTGTAATGCTTTATTTGTCTTGCGTACACAAACAATATTTTTACTATATCTATATTATTCCCGCAAGTGCAAACAATAAGTTGACAAAGTTTTATCGTAATCAGATGAACGTTATGGCAGCACATTAAATACGAACAAACAAAAATTATTTTTTATATGTTAGATGTGGGGTCCAAATATTCATTTCATATATTTCAGTACATCATCTTTGAATTTTGAGAATAGTTCGGGCTCAAAGTCATTATTTAAAGATCTATTACCTTATTGAATTTCATTAAATCAAAATCTACGTGTTAAAATCATGGTTTTCTTTGCACTCTACGTGTTAGAAAATATTGAAATTACAATATTTATAATGAGGTAAGATCGTATTATCTAAGTCAAATAATACTTACCAATCGAAAACAATTATTTTTATCTTTTTTAGGACGTTCCACTCCATATCGTGCCTTTCTTCACTGTTTCCGAGCTAGACGGTCATATTTCTCCCGTGGCAGACCGTTAATAGATCGCCAAAGTCAGTTGTATTCTTTCACGTTCTTAACGCGAAAGGAATTTTTTTAGTAAATAAATTCATCAGATAATTAAAAAGCACTTAAATGTGCTTACATCTTGATATAATATAAACGTTGCAAAATATCAATACACTGACGAAGACTTTTATAGTCTGGTAACAATATATTCTAATAATGAGCTGAAAACACTAGGAAACTGAGGATTTCAATTCAATATATTTAAAATGATTAAACGCATTATTACACTATATAAGTTCCCTTTCATATGTACCAGTAATTTCAATAATATTTGAAGAGCTTAAATATCATAATAAAAGTAGAAGCGTTATCTTTAATTGAAAGCCATAAGAGTAATTGCTTCCAAATATAGTTAGAGAACATATGTCGTGTGGAAACAACGATTTAAATAACAGAAGTAAACAATATTTTCGTTTAATTTAATCTATCCTTATATTTTTAGATGCTATCCCAACCAGATTCTACATCGGCGTGATGATGTTCACAGCTTGTTGGGTGTCATACATGATGCGAGTCAACATAAGTCTTAATATTTTGGAGATGGTTAATGTCGAAAGTCGTACCTCAAACAATAGGTTGATATACAATAATTATAATCACGTCATAAATGCTAAACGAGAGCCATTTATGAAATAATGTTTTCATAACGTTTCAGTGTGGATTCGATATGCATACAAAAGAACTTAAATAGCTTTGAGAATTTCAATGATACAAATCACGTTGAAGTCAAACCTATACACGAAGAGGTAAAAAATATATATTTTATAATATACAAATATTCGTTTAAAATTTTTATGATTAACTTAAAAAGCGTTATTGTTAACAGGGTCCTGTAAAATTTGATTGGACAGTAAAACAACAAGGACTGGTATTAGGATCATATTTTTGGGGCTATTTGATATTGTCGCTGTGTGGTGGATTTTTTGCCGATATGTACGGTCCACGGATAATAGTTGGAGTATCTGTTTTTCTATCCGGTATTTTTACATTGTTCAGTCCTCAAGCTGCCAGTTTAGGATATGAAACCATGATAGCGTTCCGGTTTTTGATCGGCTGCTTAGGGGTACCTATCGTAATCTTATTAAATAATATATAACGCTTGATTATAATCATAAATAATGATATCGTTATTTTCCAGGGCGTCGTGTATCCATCGCTCCATTCTTTAGTGGCAAACTGGGCACCACCTGAAGAAAAAGGAAAATTTATTGGTGCTTTATTGGGTGGAACGTTTGGCACTGTTATAACATGGTCATTTTGTGGATTTCTAATCTCATATTTAGGATGGGAATGGGCATTCTACATACCTGGAATTGTTACAATATTATGGTCGGGGATTTGGTTTTTAGTTGTTACTAATTCCCCCTGCGATCATCCGAGGATTCTTCAAAAGGAAAAGGATTACATTTTGGAACGCATCGGAAATAAAATGAGTCAAAAGAAGGTACATAATTGTTTAATAAAATTAAATAAACTGTAATTTTAAATTTTAGTTATATTTACAAACCGTTACAATTTTGCAGCCGTTCCCGCCGATGAAAGATATCTTACTCTCCGTACCATTTTGGGCTTTTACTGTTTTGCATTTTGGAAGCACTTGGGGACTTTATTTTCAGATGACTTCAGGGCCAAAATTCATTGCTCAAGTGCTCGGGTTTGATATAACAAAAGCTGGAATTCTTGCCAGTTTACCTTATTTGAGCCGCGTGTTGATGGGCTTTGTATTCGGTTCGGTCGGTGATATATTAATGAAGAAGGAAAAGATTTCAGTTACTATGATTCGGAAAGTTTTCGTCATTTTTTGTAAGTCTAATTTTTATATTATTATGCGTATATTATTTGCAATAATAAATAAAATTGATATTTGATTGCAGCACATTTCATTCCCGGTGTTCTTCTCATCGCACTGACGTTTGTTGGTTGTGACCAAGTATTAAGTGTTGCAATACTCACTGCATCTTTGGGAGTAAACGGAGCAGCAACATTAACAAATCTTCATAATCATCAGGATTTATCACCCAACTATGTAGGAATTTTGTATAGTATTGCTAATTTTTTGGCTAGTGCTACAGGATTTATCACACCATTGATAACAGCTCATTTCACAAAAGAACGAGTAAGTAATGTTGTTAAATTCTTGTTTAAATATTTAATAAAACCACGTTCATGTTTAAGCCGATTACTATATTCAGAATATGTTCTGTGGACATGTTCGGGTATGGCATTCTATCGTTAGGAGCTCTTTCGCCATATCAGCAGTCTGAAGAGTGGACCCATTGGACACACAGACCATGTGATCATTCCTCTTCGTTTAGGACTTTTTATAATAGTTACAGGGATTGAATTCTTCCCGAAGCTTGCTATGATCTATACTCGATCCTGACGACCCTAACTGTGGCCGGAAACTTATATGATAGCGAATGCAATTCATTTTCTCACCCCTTCCCAATAAATATATATTTATTTTATCTATTGTTATCTAGTTATAATATACACATATCTATTTATATATCTTTCTAGCTTAAGGGTTACTTAGTTTTAAGTCTTTAGCTAATTTATTCCCATGTTCAGAACACTAGTGGTTTCAAGAAGTCAAAAAAAAGAGCAGTCCTTACCGGCCACCCTACGTACACTTTTTGCATGCGAGAAATTATCGAAATCAACATTGATATATTGAATAATAAATTCAATGCTGAAATGAATTTGTATTATCATTTTATTTTACTTGTTCGGTTTATTATTTCAGAATGGTGTGGAAGAATGGCGAATAATATTTTTGATAGGGGCGGGTGTATACTGCATTGCAGGTGTATTTTTTGTTATATTTGGATCTGGCAATGTACAATACTGGAATGATAAAACAAACACAACAGAAAGTGTTGATAAGAAGAATACTGAAGAACGTTCAGCTAAGCCCAAGACTGAGATATCAAGTGTAAATTGAAATTACGAGATAAATAATGAATCAAAATAAAAATAAATGACAAATTATTTATTAGTAAATAAATAGACATTGTTTTGTAACATACAGTTTAATTTATTTAATTTGTAAGACTAGTATAAATATATATTTTTTAAATATAATTTTTAAATTGAATCTGACTTTTAATTATATTTATTAAGGATAATTTGCTAAAATCCGATATTTTTAAGATGCCATCAGAAGTTTGTAAGTAAAAAAATACAATATAGTTTTTGAGATTTACACGAGTCATTTTTGGAAATTTGTTAATAAAAGCCAAATTGATATCCGATCGCCGTTAGGTTTCATTTAGAGATAAAATGGAATATCAAAGTTAAAATGCTTCAAACAAATTGAATTATTTAAATTGACACTCAATAGCTAAAATGCATTGATATTTTAAAAAATCCTAATAACATAAATGTACATAAAGAAGAAATACAAATAGATAACATATGACTGATGATAAGAATTAATCTACATCGTCTTGGAAAAGCACACTGAAATTAATTGGAATGCCTAAAATTGCTCTAATGTAATTTGTCCTACACGAGATTAACGTAGCTATTTCAATTAAAACAATATATATTATGTACACGAGCTTAGTTTGTGTAAAAAATATATATTTATGTTAAGGATTTTTAGTTGAAGTGCTTTTTTAAATGCTTAAATCAAATATATAACCGATTTTCTAAGATCACAAAATATTACGCTGAGAAAATATTTTTTTACTTTGCATCGTAAATTACATTGTTCTGAATGAGTTATTTGAAATAATATGATCATCTACAATAATTAGCTAAATGCCCTAGACAAGTATCAGTATTTTACTACTACTTTTTTTGCCGACGAGTTTTCCAAAGAGCATTATATTTTCTTGTTCGATTCTATCTACCATATAAAAACGTTTACGACACAACTCTTTGTAGGTAGTGTAATTCATGCATTGGGAATTGCGAACATTCAGTAAAATTATTTTATTCATATCGCTTTCTTCAAAACAATTAGTTTCCGGCGCATTTTGATCTGGATTCAATCTGGAGTAAGGACTCTTGTCTAATTTTCCCAAACAATCTTTGATGGGAAACCATTCATAAGTCTCGGGACATAAGAGATACGATGGAAGATAATTACCTTTATATCTCATTTTAACACACGAATGAATATAAAATCCCATATAGTAGTATTTAATATCAGGACAAATCTTTTGCATTTCTCGTGTGAAACCTATTTCCCTGCAAATGTAAAACAATAAAATTACCTATTATTACCAATATGAATAAAATTATGATTTGATATCTGTTGTTTGTATTGAAATACAAGGTATTAAAATTTAAATACGACAACAACTTTCATCGTCATATATTTTTTATTTTTGAAAAAAAAAACCGATTTCAATTAATAAATGTATGACATTATGAAAATATTTATTATTCAAGTAGACGTTTATATATATATGATACTATTATTAATACGAGGGTCATCTAGAAGGTAGGTTTACAAGTGCGTAAGATTGTTCAGAAAAGGTCATACTGATATCACAAACGAGACAAGGAATGGAAGCCTATCAGTGATTTCTGACGGATTTGTGACAGACAACCTTCGTCATTTTTTTTGGGTCTCACCACGTACCACTATGCCCGCACTGTGACCAGTTTACACTGGTCATCACAGACACACGCTTACAATCCAAAAGTACGCACCAGGAGTAAAAGTCAATGAATCAGTGGCTGCTGCAGTATTTGCAGGGAATAAGGGGGTTTGGACAATTCGCTGCCAGTTCTAGAAGGAGCTGGTTTAAACCGGAAATTATAAGTCTATTATTATGTCCAGATGCTAGAAAGTTGTCTATAAGATTCTACATTTAACAACAATTGAAGAAGTAGACTACGGAATTATTCTCCATAGAATCCTCCACCCGCACATTTGGGGCCAAAACTAACACAAAACTTTTTGAATGCGCGGGGACCAGACACTAGGTCTGCATGTCTAACAGGACCTGAAGCGGAACCTCTGACACAACGCAAGAGAACCATAATACGTGATGCGTTGTCATGTCACTCTGAAAGACTTCCTATGTCAAATGTGACGGAGAGATGCCTTGAATTGTCCATATCCCATGAGGAAATGGGAAGTCCAATAGCATGGAGCAACCCAGCGACACGACAAAAGATATTTAATGAAACTAAAAAACTTGTATAAATGTCTTCCATCCTTTTTATTCATCTAAACAAGGTCCGATGTCATTCAGAAGGGATGTGTCAATGCAATTGTTGCCAATAAAAATCTGCAAATGGTTCGCGAACCTATAGGGAGCTGCACCCAGATGCAGCTGCAAGTCTAGTGGCAGCAGACCAGCCAGAACAGGCAGAGCTGCAGTCGAGACAGTTCTATAGGCCTTTGTTACGATAACGAGAGCACCTCTCTGTCCAGCACAGAGCATCCGCCAGTGCGTTAAGTTTATGTTGGTTCAGGCTGGAATAGCCCAGCCTGTGAGCCCAGACCTCTGCAGCATAGCGAGTGATGCTGACGAACAGGGCATCATACATTAAACTTATGGCCTTGCCCCTGATTCCCTAGAGTTGATCCCGAGATGCGAGCGACCTTTGTAAAGGCCAAATTGGCCTTCAAAGTTGCATTCTTGATGTGTTCTGTAAACCTGCCCTTCTCGCCCAACGTGACCCCAAGATGGGAGACCGAGGATCGGAAACGTATTATGGTGTTATTTATCATTATTCTCATTGGCCTTTTTGTCTTTGGTGACCAGAATTCCCTGACATTTTTCGAAGTCTTCTTGGTGATATTGTGTCAGAAAAACTTGGTTACAAGGTGTTGTGTGCCCAGAATCATTTTGTATAGAAGGGAGAAGCTTTTTTGGATTCTATTGTGATGGGGGATGAGACGTGGATGTGTCACTACATCCCAGAAATTAAAAAAACAATCCAAAAAGAGCTGGCAGCGAAGGTCTATGACACTGGCATACTAAAGCTGGTTCCCTGGCTACTGAAATGCCTCAATCTTGACGGTTATTATGTTGAAAAATAGTTTAATATATATATATATATGGAGTATCCTGTGAATTCAATTAAATACAAGCAGTTTCCGATCCTACATAAATGTTGTAACCTTACTTTCTGGATGACTCTCGTAGTTTATTTTTAATGAAAGATAGATGAGATTGCTTTGTTTTTGTTATTATTAAAGATTTTTATTTGAATGTACAAACCTTAATGCTCCGTAATTACCCAATGAGAGTTCGTTATAAGAAGGATCATAGAAGAAATAAACTGAAGAAATACATTTGGGTAAAATATCTATAACACCAACAGCTATTAATTTGTCATCTATCCAATATTGTTGATGAAATGAGCCATATTCGACGGATCCTCTGGTTTCAGCCTAATGATAAAAATAAATAATTAGTTTTCCCAACGCTATTAATAATTTAAAACATGAATAATACAAAATATATTCAACAAAAACTCAACAAGAAACAAAAACTCTTTTTTTTATAACATTATGAAGCTTACCTGTAGAGGCGTTTCTACAAGAAAATTATAAAATTCTTTTTCATTACATTCTTCGGGTGAATCCTTATGGATATTTATTTGATAAGCACTATATAATTTGAATGTAGTTTTGAACGTGATGTCAAATTCATCGCTAGTATTTTTCACTGTTTTAATCTAAATAAATAATTATTATTTGCAAATTTAAAATCCACAATCGAATCGTACAAATTGGTGATCATGTATTAAAATGAATTATGTATATAAAGAAGCCTTGATAAGGCCAAGGTAAATTACAATAATGAAGTTATTAAAGGAAGCCATAACGGTTTAATTGAATTTGCATTGATAAAATATTATTTCGAAATAATGTGAGAGTTTTAGTGAAACATACTCAGGCAGATCAATCGAGAAGGTGGCTCATGGAATAAGAGTTTTTATTTCCCCAAGTCTTATTAATAAAATACATCTACGTCTTCGTTATTGCACATTAAATTGTAAAAATATATGTAACCTGCAAAGGGCTATGAACCAAAAAATTTTCAAACTGTTTCTTTGTGCATTTATTTGGAGGATCATCATGCACAACTACTTGATATTGTAAATATAAATTATGTTCAGCTGTTTCGGTTGCTTTCCATTCGCTACTATTAGATGTTGTTCTAATCAACTTTGTCTAAAATATAGATAAAAAATAAAAATATTCGGTTATGTACTTAACAAACTTGTTTTTACTTATAAACAATTGTATTAAACTTTTGCTCTCACATATTACGAAATAAGATTATATTCATAATGTAAATGGAAAATGAATTCAATTATTTATTAAAATTATATAAGAATAAATTCATAAAATGGACAATATAAGCAGTAAAAAAAACCTTCAATTTTTTCTTCGCAGCCTCAGGCAATTCGTTTATAATATCCTCTAGACTTTTTTCTATGTTTTGAGGAGTACTAGTTGATGATTTTGTTGGATTAATACCCTTTATTTTTAATTTAGCTTCTTTTCTTTCTAGTCTCAATTGCTTTGCCTTTTTACATGGTCCTCTATTTGGATCAGCACCAACACCTATCATACAATTAACATAGTCTATTATACCATTACAGGTTTAATTTATTATTTATATATTGCACAATAAGACTACAATATACATAAACAGAGTTTTGAGATTTATGCAAGACATATTTAGATGCAGTAGTGTACGATTGGTGTGATATTGGGTGTGCTGTAATATCGTTCATTGGAGATAAGAATTTATTAGAGATAAACATTTTATTAAAAATATTAGTAGGTGTAATCTTTTTTCTAAGTACAAATTGGCCCAATAATGTAAATATTAGGATACCCGAAAGTAATGTCGATTTTTTTCAACGCGTTTCAAAATAATAATAACATTATCCATCATCTTCATGGATGGTGTGAGATCTGACAAACACGATGGATGCGACAAGATGATCCAGCCAAGTTCCCTATGTTTTTCACGCATCAATTTCACAAGATGAGGTTGCGCTTTATTGAGCTGGAGAGTAATGGTATGTTTATTCACCAAAGCTGGCCTCTTTTGATGTAATGCTGCATTAAATCTATCCAATTGTTGACGGTACACCTCTGCCAACATTCTCTCACCTTGTCCCAATACTTCCAACCAAATTATTCCTTTAGAATCTCACCATACACACAAAAGCACTAGAAGGCGTAGAGGGTGCTAATTATGTTTGGTAAATGAGGGATAAAAAGGGAAAGATAAAAAGTAATCGATGAAACGGTTGGTATGAAAGCGGTGACTCAAATCAATATATTTAATGCAGATATTGTTTCAAAGGACATGTCTCTCCTGTTGTCATTCAAGGAACAAGGGGGGCATTCTTTTTGTCTCAAGCCAACATGTTCTCGCTGCTCTTCAGACTAAAGGAAACTATTTTGAATATGGTGCATCAAAAAATGACATTAACTATGGGTACCTCTAATATTATAATCTCCTTCAATCTTGTACATTTTTTTATTTAAAGATAATCAGGAATTATTTGAATATAAAAAAATATAATAAACAAGTTTTAGCTACCTTTTGAAATGGATGGTTTGCATTGCTCCATGTTTTTATTATCATCCATACATGATGCTGTAGCTGCACTTGAGCGATCTTAAATATTTAAAAATGGTTAAGTGACATATTATTTTTATATTTTGAATGATAAGAACAATTCTTATATTACTTACTTTTTTCTTCAGATATGTTTTTTTCATCTTTTTGATTGCTATCTGATATTTGACCTTCACTAAGGTATTTATTGAATTTCTTTAAAATTTTCTTTTGAGATTTGGTCAGAGAAAATTCCAACGTAGAACATCTTAAAGTTTAAATGAATGTTATTCAATATATAAATACAGTAAACCTTTGATTTAACCTTTACAACTTCTATGGTCAAACGTTGTGGCCAAAAAAATTTTGCGACACTTACGAAAGGAAACCAGCACTTCATTCAGAAGTTTGCTTGAAAAAATATCATATATTACATGATTACAGAAATTAATAAACGAAATAAAATGCCTAATATACTTTATAAACGTCCTGCATAACAAAATACTATACTTTTTATTCATAAACACCCCAATTTTTTAATTTCATTCCATACAAAATACTCAAAAAATGGCTTAGAGTTGGTGGGAACTTTTATGAAAAAATCTTGGAACCCAAAGGGTTAATAGATCTTTTAAGGTGAAAGGATGACAAAAGTCTGTTATCACTATAATGGTCGATGACAACATGTGTGCCATGCTTCCATCAACTCGATACCATGGATACAGGCATTTTAATATATACTTTGAAATTCAAAATATAATATCTAACTATAAAAGATGTAGATGAATTTTAATTATAAGCTGTTTCTCAAATTTACAATAATAGAAGTGCTGACAACATACCAATATACAGATTAGTTGAGGTCACTTCAAACGAGATAATATGTTGATAAACAACATATTCAACTTATCAGTAATAAAAAGTATTTATTTAAATAAATCAATAATAAAATTCAGTTAAAATATGTTATTTTAAATTAAAATATCCAGCAATAGTTGAATGTCATAATAATGGATTATAAAACAAATACTTTTTAAATTGAATCATCATTTTTCTAGTCAATAAAACTCTAAATCCATTATATTTATTGGATTCTATTAAGATAAGGGTTTACTGTATTTATGAAAAATCAATATAAATATAATTCAAAAAGATAGCAATACTTTATTGTGTATGCGGGACAGCATGTTTGATTCATAGTTGGCTTATAGCAATAAATTCCAGATCGTCGCCATCCTCTATCAATTAAGTCCTGATAATCATCCACCGTAAGCGTGTGCGCAAACATACCTAGATAAAACGCAAATTTACCAATACTTTAACACAAATTATCAATAAAAAAATGTTATAATGATAAAAGCATATAAGGAATATTCTAAATAATAATACGGTATTAAGTGTGTTAAATATACATTAAATGTTTATGTTGATGTTTGAAGAAAAAAGCTTAAAATTGGAATTGTGCAAATAAATACAGTCATGTTTTAATTGACCTAATACCGCATTTGCATGCGTAAAATGTACATGAATTATTAGCGTAGAAAAAAGCGTGAACAAATTATCATACTGCCGTGTTGATTTGAAAACGAATTTTTGTGTACAAATTTTGATCCTTTAGAACTAGTTTACGATTATTATTTTGATAATATTTACGTTAAATATAACATCTGTATACAAAGTGTTAAATAAATACGTTTGAATAAAAATAAAGTGTAATGTATGTATAGAGTGATTTTAAAAGATTTTATGAATCATCTATGCCAGCGCTTCTTAAACTCATGTAGTCCGCGGACCCCTTTTTGAGCAAAATTTCTTTCGCGGACCCCCTCTTGAACCAATTTTTTCTCGCGGACCCCCCTTTGAACATTTTTTTTGTTATGGACCTCATCCTAACCCTTGTTACATAGTTTTTCAAACAAACAAACATTTCTTGGTCAAAATAGATCTTCTTATAAGGGTAGATCTTCAGGGTCCGCGGACCCCTGTTTAAGAACCGTTGATCTATGCTATCAAATGATAATCCAAACGTTTATGTATAAACTGTTCACATAATGAATCATTAGGAATTAAGTCATAGCATATATTTATGAACTAAATTCCACGAATTAAAATTATTATTAAATAATTATTAAAAACGGAAAAAAAAAATTATCAACAGTGAAGTATGAATTTTTGTAGAATTCATTGCAGATAAGTGATGGAAGATGATAAGCAACGCTACTACATATACAAAGATCAAACTACATTCCTAGTATTAATGTATTTAATATATATTTTTTACTCTAGATTTATCAAAATATTTAAATATATCAATAGAGATTCAAGATTTGTCTTTATTGTAATCCAAAAATAGAAAAAAAGCCCGATTTGTATTTGAAATATTTATAGATGAGTGTTTATATAAATAAATAATATACACTATAACAATGTTATGTTTGTTGTGTTATATACAGCAAAGTGTAAATTAAAATAAATACCATAGCTATGATTGTGGTCGGATGTTTTGCAATATCCACAACGATTTCCCACATTCGGACCGAACTGTTCTATCATAGAAGGATTCATTTTCTATATTAACACCTGACTGACAGCCCGCACACGCAGGTCTACCAACTTAGTACCGACACCATATATAACCGACCTAAATGTGTAACGACTGATCGACTTTGTGGTTATTTATAAAATATTACTTTCTGATCATTTTATTTTCCTTGTGATTATTATAAATTATTCAAATATCATTTTTGTGTAGTTAAAAAAATATAAACACATTCATGTTTTTGGTGACTTTTGTATACATTTTATAAATAAGAATTTAATTAATTTAATATATTTATTTATTAAGAGCAACAATGGAAATAAAATTTAAACTAATAAATTAATTTGATGAAATACGCAAAATAATTTTTTATTATATTTAATGAAGTCCTTAGATTTTGTAATGCATACTTATAATGATGTGTTAAAATAATTTAGTTTATTCTTATTTAAACCCATTAACATGATTGTTTTTGTTTGACATTGTTGGTAGCACTGATTTCTGCCGCAGCTTTCATCTGTCAAAATTGACATTTCTGTTCAAAATTGAAAGATAAACTTTATTGAAAATTATTTTATTACATTTGAATTTAATTATCTGTAATATTAGACTTTGAGAGTCGATAGTTTAAAAACTGAGGTTTTAGATTTTTTTTTTGTTAGGTGAGTCTGACGTTTGATATACTCAATTATAATTTTGAATAAAAATAAATACATCATAAGAAAATGCAAAATAAGTTTATTAAAAATATTTACATACAATTTGTAAAAAATAAAATTTTCATGACACTCAGAATTAATTCTTTAATAATACATTTAATCAGAAATAATACATGCGGCTAATCTAACATTAAATGTATTAGCTTAAAAAGAATTTTCTATACACAGTAACAAATATAATTATAAATATGTCTTAATATCTTTGAAAAAATGATATGGCGATTAATTAACATTACGATATATACTTATGATACATACAAGTCAACAATATATAAGTGCACTATTTAAAGTTTCTCATCCAAAAATATTACATTTCATAAAAACAAATTATTTAATATATGTTTAAAATAGAAAATAAAGTCGTGTCATAATATATGAATACTCAATGTGTTTTATAAAATGCTCACAAAATAAATAGCTCTACACATAAGATTCAGATTCCGTGTCCGTTCCGGAATCTTCTAATGCTAATATAAATTTTTCAGATGAATTTCCTATATGGTAACTGGTAATCGGGGCACGGGTACCGCCAGAATTTTTATTGTCCTTTAAATTATTTTTTACATCAGTCTGTTCTTGATAAATTGACGAAACGGATTTGGATCGAGATTTTCGTTCATCGCCGGCGAGATGAACTGGTGGTAAGTTTTTTAAAGGACTGTTGTGCGAAGCCTTTCTGGGTGGAACTGGAGGCGCTAGAGGGTTTCTTAATCCAGTGTCGCGTTGATAATCAATTTGGTCCGAATTATCATGGGATTCACTGTGTGATTCTATGGACGTCGGTTTAGCGGTGTAAATATCCGAAGAATAAATACCTTCTCGGCTCCCCATTTTACCATAAATACTTTCGCAGAATACGTCCAAATCATTTTTCCTTTGAGGAGTTTTGTTTGCATCGTCTGAAAATTCGATTTTAGAGTATGAATTATCGTGCTTGGATGACGAACTTTGATTCGATTGATTAGAAGGCTGGTACAATGTATCGCTACTGCTGGAATTGCTATGAAGGACAATATTTGCTAATGATTTAGAATGTGTCAGTTTACCGCCATATAAATTCTTTTCGTATTTAGAGCTGTGGCCGGATTTTCGAGCATTAATTTTTGGTGTTATAGAAGCCTTTTTTACTTCTGGTATAATATTTTGTTTTTGGTTAACAATTTTGATATTATGAACACTTCTAGAAGTGTATTGCCTCTGAGCCATATCAACGTAATCGGGGGTCTTGTAAACTGGAATATTTACATTTACAGGCGTCAGGCACTTTTTTGTGCATATATGAGCAGGATCTATGGATCGAGCGTCACACTGTAGTCTGTATGTAACGTCTGAATTTTCTTCCCTATGCATATTTTGAATTCGTTCATTAAGCGGTCTGTAAATAAGACAGTCATTCTCTGCAGTTTGATAAGCTCCGGTAGAATATGGACAATCGCCTGCTGCAACATCTAAACTTTTGGTACGCGATGCTTGCCTGGACCAATCTTTTCTAGTGAAAATCGTCGAAGATGGTGATTTATCGCTTTCTTGATTTAAATGTGTATTTTGTTTCATTTGTTGCGAATTGGGTGCTGTATCATATATACTTTCATTCAAATTGACGGATTGTTTAAGATATTTAGTCTCGTTAGAGTATCCAGATACATTTTGACGATTAGTATAGTTTGAAACTCTCTGTTCCCAGCCTCCATACACGCGTGAATAACTCTGAAGAGGCGGCTCTAATTTTGTAGAGTCTGATACATTATTCTTTTGAAACTTTGCTCTCGGTGAGTGCTGAGATTTATTATCATGAATTATATTTCCATAGATATTTTCCTGGCTTCCTCTTAAATTGTATATATTTCTTTCACTCTTATCATTGCGTTTTTCTAAAAGGTCATCAGAGCTTTTAGCCCTGCAAAATACTCTATTTGGAGGAGCTTGTTCTGTGGTGTTCTCGATATGCATGCTATAAACTTTAGCATTTCGATTTGATCGATTGATACCTAGACGGGGAGGTTTTTCTGGTTCGAGTCCGGTGAGAAACTTTGATGGAGATGAATTATTCACTAATCCTTGTGTTTGAATGCCATTATGCATAACTCTGTTGGGGTGTGATGGAGTATTTTGTGTGGATGTTCCGTATATCGGTTGAGAATCATGATAATCGGAATTGTATCGATTTTGCGCAGCTATGGAGTCATAAATTTTTTGTTGCATCTCAATCGTCTTTTGAACTTCAAGGTTTGAAGCATATAAATTATCATGCGGATATTTTCTCGAATAATTTTCCATATCGGTATTTTTAACATACATATTTTTTTTCCTGACAACATCATAGTTTCCAACGTTTGAATTTGGAAGACCGTTGATATTTTGTAAATCGGTTGTGTAACATTTAGCATAAACCCTCTGAGCTTGATGAGTTTGAATACCAGCTTGTGGCAAAATTTGGTTATTTTGACCATTACGAGGGGCTGGACTATTACCTCCATTGCTGTTTGAATCGTCTTCAGAAAGAGTTAAACCGGAATCTCTACTCAGGGAAAGTTTTTCTTTTCTAGTGCACGTTAAATCTAGCGAGTCTAATGATAGTCCAACAGAATGTAAACTATCGCTTTCCTCCGCTCCAGAGTCCAAAGACAAACTAGCAGATGGCTCAGGACTGCCCTTTCCAAATATGCTATGCAGATGAGGTCCAAATAAAATTTCAGCATTTAATATAAGAAGCTCTATTAAGGCGGGGACGGCTTTTGGTGCCGTATCACACGGAACTGCAGGCCAGAGTAAACTTGGACCGACACATACGGCTAAATTCATCGGACACATAAGATTGATTGATGATTTTCTTGCGATGGCATGCAATAAGGCGACAAAATGTGATAACAGATTGTAGTGAGCTTTTGGTAACTTCAATAGCAAGGATCTCATAGTCGGTATTTTCTCCGTTGGATTTAAAGCTGAAACAAACAGAATCTCTCGTTAAAATAATGTCAATTTATTAGATATTTTTGACCGTATTACAGATGTAATGTTGTTTATAAACATATTTTTTAAATAACTTACATAGTACATTGATCCAATTTGAATACAGTGTATCATACATGAGTGGTTGCGGTAAACTTCGGAGGAAATCTTTTAGCAACGATGCAACTAGTAGCACTGGAGCGCTATCGAGCTCTGGACAACGTGCACCTGCTGCTCCAGCATTATCAACCTATAAATAAAAACAATATTTAGTTTATGCTTTCGGTTAAAATTGATGATTTACTGATTTATTTTTATAACTCAATGGATTATTTAATATAATCAGGTTTAACGTGATGTACCTTTTCTCGTAAATGTTTAAGTGCTTTTGCATTAGCACTTTTTCTAAATATGCCTTGAGTATGTGGTCCACGTCGATGTACCACTCTGAGCATGGTGAGAACGGCTGCTGGCAGAGACCCGCTTGGGCACAATCTAACCAATGATACTCCAAAAAGCTTTCCCGATGAACGTCTGAATAGTTTTAATGGAGTTTTTCTGTAAAATATTTGGAATTATTATGAATCCTAATATACAATGAATATCATTTAGATTTGTTTCAATAAACATACGTTTTTACGACGCTTCTGTTGATTTTTCTAAGCTCAAATATCATTCCGCAGGGATTGTTTTTAGAATTCACATGCTCCAAATCAAAACCTTCATCATTGGAAAGCGTTTGTCTGATGCGAGACATCTATAATATAAATACACGGTTAATAATGTTATAGTTTTTCTAATGATTAGCATAAAATCAAATGAATAATAAATAAATACCTGAATGGCATGTGGACGTTCACATCCTATTAAAGGTACAGGAGCTGAATCCCTCGAGCTTCTCACCCATAAGCAAAAGTCTCTGGCTGGACCCCATGCTGTGTTCCCTTCAGAGCTAACGCCACCTTGCACTAACTGTAAAGCTTGTCTGATTACCATCGCAGTTGTCATATCGGGAGTAACGGATAGAGTTTTACACTAAAATACAAATTTATATATATCGATATGAATGCATGTGAAATGTGTATAATAAATACAATTGTATGAATTAATATGACAATATTTATACTTACGAATTCAATAGCACTTGTGCTGTCTTTGAATAAAATTTGAACGTTGGTCGTCTTTGGTTCATTTTCCATTTTTACATTCAGCGCATTCTGAATTTTTCTAAAAAAATAGTAAAATTTGATTTTAATTGTGTTCTTGGATTGTTGTATTTTGTTGTAGGAATTAGCCATTAAGTGATGATTCAATTTACCTGAACCATGAATCTCTGGCAGCTTGGGTGGGATACGTGAGGATGTACGTCGTAGGCGTGACAGAGCCTGCCCATCCAAGCAAAAAATTCGTATCTGAATTACCAGGAGATACCCAGAGCTCTGACACACGCACTGTTTCCTGAAATATAAAATAGAAAGGTTTAAAAATACATATTTCAATTATTTTAACACTAGGATTATTCAAATAGGATAAAAAGGAATCACTGAGTTAAAGAGCAAATGTGACAATTATACGGATGATAGATATTTATTTTGATAGCAGTTACATATTCAAAGACACCGCTAACTTGATTCAATCCATGGTTTCTGAATATAAACAAGAAATTCTCTGAAGATGATCAAATATAGAAAGGGCTTTAGACTTAACTCTTTGTATAAAAGTTAATAATATTTCATGCTGTGTTTTTCATCTTTTTCGGGAAAAATGAGTATCCAAACTTATATATACATTCAATTGAAAGGTGAAGATTGAACGCTTACTTTGGTTTTTCTATATGAAATGATGGTTGTTAAATGAATTAAATTTGCAGTATCAGGAATAGAATTAGATACCGGTTGGCAAATTCAGCACGGTGAACAAATTCAAAAAGAAATAGTCACTCCCAATATTATAATATGAGTGAAGTGCGTGAATCTTAAAATTAAATAAAATCTTGGCAGCCAAATCTATGAATATGAATATGTAGATAGGCAATTGAAATAGAAATATGATGCATCATATTTCTGAATTATACAGTTTTAAAATGCACTTTGTTTTTGTTTAAGTGTAATAGTTATTGATCTGCTACTTTAATGTTATTGAAATAACTATGCAAAATAATTATATATGTTTAATATTCAAGCATGATTTAATAAACCTGTGGCCGTTTAGCACATATGGTTTTGATAGATTGACACCATTAACTTCAGTAGTGGATTGTCAACTGTGTGTAAAAGCTTGGCAACCTCAACTGATGATGATAACAAAAATGAAATTTATCTGGAGATTATCGGACTCATTTAAAACGTAATGTAACACTTTTGGAAATTGAAGGCTAATTATAATACTTAATAACGAATATTTTAAGGCTTTTTTATATGAAAAGTAGAGCTTAGACCAACGAAAAGCTTTCAGGTAGACGTTGTAATAAAAATGACTCTTTATTGTTTTGGTTGATATCAATTTTGATTAAGTAGATTAATTTAATTTGGGGTTCAATGTATTTCAGATGTCAAGGATTTCCAGCCTAAATAGGGTTTTTAAGTGTCTTTCGGGAAATATAACATCTATTTATGTTAATCATTTATATTAGGGTTTCATTTTGATTGTTTTATGATAATAGCATTTCTTATGATCACTTTACACATGTGGTTGCCATCGCCAATTATGTTAACGGATCGTCTGTAGTTTCTAAAAAAATTTGAGAGCTTCTGCAGAATGCAGCATAACAAATTCTTCCCAGTGGGCATTGCGTTATTAATAAATTATTCGCATGGATAGAAATAAAATGGATTGCATATCGACTGTCGGCATAAAAATATCTTGCGTCTGGATGCTTCCGGGAGTGGTCAGGAATTGGCGATGTTTACTCGAATTCTTTAAATAAGCCTTTCGATATGTGTACAGTTATTGCATGCACTTCTCGTCCTGTTCGTATGATATTTATTTTAATGATTGAAGTTATGTATGTTGGACGTTATGGATGCTTCCAGTCGCCTATTTCTGAATCTCTACCGCGCGTGTTTACGGTGTGAAGTTTATTTTTGATTCCGGAATTTGGAATGCATCTGTAGCAAAAGCGCGAGTCGATGATCAGACATAATTTGATGCGTTTAAAACAGTGGTGGTCAACCTGGTCACTGCCGCCCACCAGTAGACGTTTAAACTTTCTTGGTGGGCAGTTGGGGGTCTATCAAGTTGTCACATCTATGAAAGATGATGTAGCTCCAGAGGAGACTGAAAAGGTTCAGTAGCCACCTTAACGAACTTAAATTGAACGGGAAAAAACGATTGAAAATATATAAAATATGACGAAGAAAGTAAATGTAATTTTTATAATGGTGAAATATATTCAATTTGTTGATATCTTTCTATTTCATATCTTTTAAAAAGAGGCTTTAGAGTCGTTAATCATATTATGACCAAACAGAAAAATCATCTGAATGTAATTTTAATAGATTTTATCCTTTTATGTATGCAAAATATTAAATAAAAGATAAATTTGGCTACATATTTTTATTAAGCCACTAGTCAAAAAATATGGTGAAAATACATTGATTTAGAAGAACAATTGATGTGTCATACCTTTAATTTAAAGTTGCTGCTCCCTCTGGATTTGGCTACGAGTAGCAAATCCGTGAAGAGGAAGAGGTGTCGTTCCTGCGCGGGCGTCGAGGGCGAAGAGGTGGGCGTCGAGTTGAAGGTCGGCGCCTGATGAGGAGCAGCCGGGGCCAGGACCATGGAACACGGAGCCTCCATCACGAATTGTCGAGGGCCATTCGACGTCCCGGCGCCTCCTCCTGCGACCTGCCCGGCTCCCAGTGCCGCATCCAAGCTCGGGCGCTTCCGGAGAAGCGTCTTGGACTTCTGCAAATTAAAACAAATCGTATTTCATAATGGCGATCATTAAACATCTGCTCGAATTACGTCTCTCATTCTCCGATGGGATAACGAACGCTCTATTTATAATGCTCCTTTCATATTCCATTCGTCTTTCAGAAATATCCCGGTGCAATTAACTCGACTAGCATCTTCCGCATGTTCTTGCGTTCAAACAAGTTATTTTCGACGGGCGAAGAAGTCAAATTCACGGAAAGTCAAGTCAGTGAACTGAGCCATAAATTACGGTATCTCGTTATCTAATTAATGCCACGCACCGTTTATTAAACAACGGATGTGCATCGAGCAAATTTCAGACGCTTAGAGTCTAGAGCTTTGTTCAAAGCTGTCCAGAATGCAATGCAATTGATGAAAGTCACAAATTGAATGACGCATGGAGGCGTTTTCATGATGAAAAATGAAAGGGCGTTTGGAGGAAAATCCTACGTTATGAATAAGATGCATAGAATTTTCCAGATGCAGTTTTTAGATTAGATAATAAATTGTTTTCATACGAAACGTCCGTTTTTGGGTCAGTCTTAACTAGGGAATCCAATCCCGGGATCCCGGACAGTTTTACGTGCTCGTGAATCCCGGGATTAGTAAACGTAATCGCGAAAAATTCGGGATTGAAAATTTTATCTAACAGAAATCGTACACCTCACCAGCACGATGAAGGCTACTAAATCGAGACATTCCCGCCGAAATCTGAATGCTTGGAAACAGTGGCGTAATTACTAATTGGCGAGCTTAGGCGAAGCCTAGGGGCAATAACTGTCTAATCTATGTATAGATATATGTTTTTCAAATTGTTATATTACCTTTCCCTACCGGTGATGTATTTACTACACCTCGACTCTAATAATGGGAATATCCATATTAAATATAATAGATACGGGATTCAGAATTTTTGGATTCCTCCGTAATATAATTACGAATCACATCAAGGAATTATAGTATATAAGTATTCATCTCCAGCGATGGAAATAAATAATTTGTCGGGAAATCGGGATTTTTGCGAGTTTTAGTCCGTGTCTCAGCAGAAAGGAATTTTATCAGTCACATTGATGGTGGAGGCTGAGCGTGCATTTTCAGCAGCAAGTTGCCTGGCTTCCAAAATCAGATTCTCACTAAATGACGAAACACTCGATGCTTTAATGCTACTTCGAGCATATTTTCAAAATAATATTTGAATTTTTTAGTGTTTTATTTATCTTGTTTTGAATTGTATTGCGACGCTGCGACGGTCCTGACAGATAAATGGATTTGTATGGATGATAAGTGGCGGACATACAAATATAGCATATAAGCTTATGATGATTTAAAATTAGCTCATTGTTCAAAGGGTTAAGTTGCGGAAAATTCTACGAAGAATCAAGTTAAAATATCCCAATTGCAAAGGGTCAAAAACAGTTTGATCGCACGCCATACCTGATATCGTCTCACTATAACGAAGCTCCGCTTTTCAGGCTTTGTTTTCATTGTGTTGTTTCATTGCATAACGGATCGTACAAAAAAGAAACACAAAAGCTATATAGCACATGCCTCCATTGGGATCATCACTCTTATTGACGAATCAATCAATCTAAACCGGACGATCGGCATTAAAAATCATCGACCGAATACCGAATGTTACTTTCGAACTTCCGGATTAATGGATCGAAACGAGAGTTCAATGGCGTATTATAAATGCACACAAAACAGAATTCGGAAGGATCCGAACCGCTTACATTGCGCTCCGATGAACGATTTAAACAACCACCCGTGGAAGATGCGCTTATTATTCGACATCGAATAAGAAAATTTTCGATTTATCATTTGACAAATTTGATGTTTTGGCTGTTAAAGCAGTTGTATGCAGATAGTGTGCCAATTGCCACACGTTACAAGATTACACAACGCGATACATTTTCAACACAAATACGTAAGATTTTTTCACATAGAAACTGATGTGAGAAAAAAATAATCAACAATGATCAGTGCATTTTGAAACCGATGGTGCGATTGCCCAATATTGATTACTATTCAATGTCGAAAGCTCCGGTTCCAATTTTAACGTCGGGCGCAAGGCGATACGGCGGATCGATTCACCGATGGGAGCGATTAATTCCCGATTCCTCAACCATGGGATAAATACGACTATTTCCAGCCCACAGCTAAGAGAGTTCGTTGCGTAATTTATAGCGCTTAAATTTGATTTGTTGCACTTCGTCCGTTAGTATGGAGAATGACCGAACAAAAGGACATTCGCGCGATGATATGATCGAGCAAGACTGTCGAAACAGGACTGGTCTTTGTGTGCCGTTTTCAATGAACAATCAGACTCCCAAGAATGGAGAGCGTGGGTGATCAACCCACAGAAAAAGAAGACTCAGACTTGCGATATTCTTTAATTAAACGAATAACGCCCTGCCGAATTACGCAAGGCGGACCTAGCTACGTTAGGCGTTAGTCATGCCGAAAGCCTGAGGGATGACATATTTCTTCATTTTTTTAAATTAAAACTAAGGATTTATTATTTGTTTTCCATGAGATGTAAAATTCTCATAAAATAACCTAATGCAATAGGGTCCAACATGGATTGGCTCTTGAAGAGTGCAATCATGCTCCAAAATATCTATCAATCTGTAATGTTTTATTATCTTCGTCAAACATTCTCATCTTTAGGTATTGAAGGTAGTGGTACTTTTGAATGGACTAAAGAGCAACTACGTAAACTGTATTGTTCGCTACAATGCTATTCATCATCATCATCATCATAGTGCAGCCACAAACAGTCCACTGCAGAACTATGGGTCTCTTCAATATCCACTCACAGGAAGGAGTTACATCCGTCTCATCTGCATTATACATTCACCTCCTCATTCGCTTGCATTACCATCGAGTTTCATTTCGAATGCTCACCCAGCGGGTATCCTGAATGAATGTATCGACGAACGCTTTTGCGATCGTCTTAATAGGGAGTGTGGGAGGTTTGTTAAGACTGAGTAGTTTTCTTTGAGAGACAGTGGAAAACTACTCTAGATGACCTTTTTGATTCTACTGGAAAGAGCTTTCTGGAACGCAAAGAGTCCAGTCCCTCCTTTCCTTGCTAGGGCGTTGCCGTGTTAGGGCAAAGACATACGTGCCACGCTTAAGTGCATCTTGGATTTGCTCCTACACCAATTGAGGGTGCCTTCCCGTCCACGTGCAATTTACTCGAGCAAATTCGATACTGACTGCTTTTCTATTTCAGGTTAACCCGCTCAGTTCGGCAATTTCAAAACGATATAGAAGGCAACGGAAGATAATGCTGTTAACGTTGCAAAGTGAACTTCTTCATATGCCTCTCTTCTTTATATATATTTGATGATCTTGTCCTTGTTCTATTTCTAAAGCTTCCTGGCTCCGAACCAGTAAGGTTCATGCTCAATATTGTTAGATAGGGTCAACTATTTTATATCTTATTATAAAAAATCAACTGTCACTGTAGCATAAATTATGGCCTGAGAAGGTTCTCATTCTATCATAGCAACTCTCTGTTCCAAATTATTTGTAGATTATGCCTTTGATTAAATACGTTTGTTTGGTTTTGTGTACAATTTCTACATTATCAAAAAGTCTTTCTTTCATCTCGGTGAACAATTTTAAGAATTTTCAAGGAAAACTTTCCTCGAATCGGGTCGATTTTGCATGCCATCCAATACAGCTAATAGACTCACTGCCTTAAGTGGACGAAATATTTTTACACGTACGACTCGCCCACACTGAATGTTTGTTCGTTCGTTCTGCCGAGGTCTGCACCTAAAATGCTTACATCACTAAACATTTCAAAACCTTACAAAAAACAAATATATCGTCTCGAAGTCAGCGTTTGAAGAAATCCCACATCAAATAGGAGGCATCCGAATCCACCTGCTTTGGGCTGGTTACGCATTTTCTCGGAATACACATGGTTTATTCGAACGGTTGGGCAAATTTTGAGATCTTCAAAATAATCAGAACATTCCAACCGATGAGTTTATGGTCCATAGTGATTTATGTTAACAGGTTAATGCACGGGCAGATGGAAGTCGTCGACGTGCAATTAACGATTATGAGAAAATTCCAGCAGTCCGTTAAAATACTCGTTGACAAAAATAGATTATAACATGGAAAAGTTATTTTTGATCAGCGATTAAAAAAAACGTAAATATAATATATTGTATGCTCTATATAAATTTCCTGAAAAAATCTTGTTATTTTCACCTTCATAGCTTTATTAATGGAAAGATTCACCACCGAAATTCTGATGATTTTTTGTCATTTCAATGACATACACACTTCTTCCATGAAAGAATAAGGATAATTTTCTTCTTTATAAGATTGATATGATGCCTAAATGTATATTCGAATCGCTCTTTATTTCGCATTTGAAAATATAGCAGAGATCTTTATCATAACGGCCAGAAAAACTGATAAAGAAAGACTGAATAATACAATAGTCAATGCTATTTTGTTGTTTATACCTCCGACTCCTTTTTCTTTGTTGCATTAATTTAGATTGTAAAGTAATATTATGTGGAAAGTCGGAATATAAGCTTAAATATTTGATACAATTTTATATCCAAGATGTTTAAATCGTCTCAAAGGTGCTGATCCTTGTTAAAATAATTGAATCAGCGACCTGTTAACTCGCGGTACAATTGCTGCCAATCAGCATCAGACGAACGAAAGCGAAATTGTGCACGGACGAAGCACAACCAATCTTCGTCAAACGGGAAGAGCTAGAATGCGCAAAGGGCTCGAGGAATTTATTCTATAGGCTATAAATCTAGGGTAACTTACGAGTGTGCCAGTAGTAGCTGCAACTACATCAGGCTCGTGCAGTGCCAAGAAGTCGTTTGGAAATAGGTCTTGTACTCTTTCCAAGTCGGAGAGCCGTTGGCCACGACGACGACCGCCAGCATCACCGGTTCCAGCCAAGCGCTCATACTGAGCCAGCCTCTCGATCTGAAAATAAATTATTTAATTCGTTAAAATTTCCACATGTTTATCCATCAAGCCGACAATACACATCTCGACAATTAGCCTGCGATTCGTCAATTAAACTCGAACGTGCAATTAATGATCATAAAATATTGCATCGCGTGGGATATGCGAGATAACGGTAGTCTCATTTATGAAGTGCACTTTACGTCGGGCTGCAGTCCGATAATAGGGGTGAATAGGTTAAAATCTGAGCCGCAACTAATGCAAAGACGTAGTTCATTACGTTCTGCAATACGGTTAAAATTGAGCCGATCCTTATCCGAGCATCGAGTACATCAGAGAAAGCCTTTCTTGGGCAATTCCTCATCATGAAAATATCAGATCCATCGACGTGTGTGTAAAATACCGATCGACTTCTTCTACCTGCTCAAACAAACAATAGATTACGTATTGTATTTATGAGACTCGATACAAAGTACTGGGAGGCTATGCAACGGTCTATTTGTTATGAATAAAGTATGAGCGCAACGAGTCTTTCGTCCGAGGTCGATGCGTTTATAAATTGTTTTTCCGTCTCTTTTCTTCTTTCAGCGTTCGCACATCGCAACCAGTGTGAAACAAAACATGTAAAATATGTTCATGCAATATTCTGAGAATGTCAAGAAGCTTGCATAACATTATTGAACATTGATGCGACGTGTAAAATTTTTTAAATGTGCAAACGATTATTATTATGGAAATTCGCATTAATCGAGTTATTGTCGAAATATGTAAACGTCCGCCAGATCAAGTGTTACGTTGCGTGTTGTGAATGAAAATAAAGATATTAGGTTGTCCCATAAGTCTCTTTCGCAAATGAACACATATCTAATCACAGCCATGGTTGAAAAAAACCCGCGATATACATGCGATCTTCTTCTCCAATGACATAATAGCCAACCTTTTTTGAAGAGACTTGTCACTGGAGATGAAAGTTGGATGAGAATATCCAACGTAAACGGTCTTGGACCAAGCTTTAACTGTAGCTAAACCTGGCCTACATCCAAAAACAGTTTTCTATGCATTTGGTGGGACTGGAAGGGGGTAGTTTATTATGAGCTATTTCAGCAAGGTGAAATGATCAATTCAACAAAATATTGTTTCCAACTAGACAATCTAAAGGATGCAATTGACAGAAAACGGCCAGAATTAGCGAACAGACGAGGCGTTGTTTTTCATCACGATAATGCCAGACCTCATATGTCTTTGCTCGTCAGATATACATAAAAATGATCTTTATAAAAAGTCCCATAATGTCTAAAATAGAATGATAATTTTCGCAAGTGTATTGGCCGTCGCGCATAGCACGCTCGGCAACGACAGGGTTAAATGTCAATGCTCGCATTTCGAAATCGGATTAAGGCTGAAATAAGAACGTCATAAATCCCCACATAAAATGCTTCTATTGCGAAGGCACACAGTGATAATCATTGCTATCTGCAATGTTTTCCCAACAGTACTGTATGCGAGTGACCGCAGACACTCGTAAAATGCCTATGTTTAGGACCATCGGCGGCGATTAAGAGAAACGCATCCGAAATTTATGTTGAAGTAAACGACATTTGATTGGGAACGAGATCGATATCAAGCTAACGCCTCTTCTTGCGGTCCTCCGACGTCCAAGAAGTGTCACTCAACCAGATCTTAATGTCGGCATGTCAGGGTTGATAAGAAAAATACACGCTCCGGAGATCGTCAGCTACCAAAAAGAGCAGCCGATTTCGACATTCGGATGCAATCTCTCGCATATGCCTCTCCTGTATATACTATTTTAACGGATCGTAAATAAATTAGGCGCATTTCGAATAGTATACAACGAGGTGATCCAGAACAGAGCCGTTCGGGGAACGGGACGTGGATCTCGGACAGCCTCAATGACAACATATTTTCTCATCTCGTATCTTTAGTGCCCGTCGTTTTGAGGCGTCGAATTTAATACGAGGACAATTTGTCATTCTGTTGCATAAGCGTTATTAGATTGAATAACAAAATATGTAAATACTGTTTATATGTAATGAAAAAAAAAAACGATTTAGACCGACAGATTGTACGCCGCGACCTTACATTGTTGTAACACAATAAATGTATTAACCTTTCATTTTTGATACGTACACGATCAAAAACTTGACAATGAACCTTCCGCAGACTGTGTGGATGCAATAAAGATGAATTACGATAAGAGCAATAAAAGGGGCACAGTATTGATACACGATCACGAAACATTTCATAGGATCTATCAAATGCGGCTCAAGTCTTACGAACGAATGGCGTAATATATGATATTGGGCCCAGATAAATCCTATATTATGACCGCTGAATTTATTTTGATAAAACTTTTCGTGGAAATTGAGGTCCTACTGTTTCCTTTTTTTGATCAACAGAAAAATGTATATTTATATTATAATCATTATAAGTAACATCATCCCATAGTGGACTATTATTTGCAATTGGAGGACACATATTTGATTTTTGCCGTTTTTTTTTTTGGTTGTTTGTACTAAACAAAGACAAGAAAAATTCTATATATGTATGTATTCGGATAATTTCCGCCAAAAGTGCGGCGCGGCGATACATAGACGTGATACGTTTTGCATTGTGTTTGCATACATTCTGCGATTAAAATTCACACTCAACATATAACCCATCGATACAGCATCGGAAAAATCTCATATGAGAAAAAGTTAAAGCGACCTGATTACATTCAATGTCCAATGCAAACATTCTATAATATTAGGTCAACGCAGTTGGCCACAAGTGTGAATTCTTCACTTCGAATATTAGAACTATGCATCCATGATTATTTGATATTCGAATTGGCAAGATAATCTTAAAATTACGATCTATATATTTATTAGATAGAACATGAATAGAATTCGCCAAGCATGTTGGTGATACAAATTTGATACCAATGGCATCTGGAATAATCCAAAATTCAAAGGACGTTAAAAAATCGTTATAAATAATGAAGTTTTTAAATATTTCATCTCGTCTAAATAATCGAAAATAATGTATTTTCTGCAAAATATTTGAGCATTGAACTTAACACTTTCGTGGCTGGTGATGCATATGTTGCATCATCACGGGTTTGATCATTGGCGGTCGCATGATGCCACATATGCATCATATATTTGCAAATATTGATGCTGCATCTATTTAAAGTAATACGTTCAATGATCTGATCCTTTGATGCGGTCACGACAGTGTTAAGATGCCGCTGAAGACCTTTGAATGAGATCAAATCTGATCGATACGAAAACTTCTAAAGAATTGTTTCTAAATAAACATGATTTTCTTAGAGCTTCTGATACCTCACCCAGTTTTTTGTACTAATTCTATGCTTCACATAACACAGGATTTATTGGAAACCTATCAAGCGTGTTTTATAGGGGTTATCTGTACTATAATTGCCTTTTCATATATCAACGAAGGAAATATGGCCTGCATTCTAAATTTATTTATATCTACAATTTAGGAGCTGGTTTAAAATGCTCATTGAAGAATTGATCAGCAATTAAAAGGGTGTATTAAATCTTTAATTTAATTAAAGTGTGGATGATATTAGCATTATAGATAAGAGAGGAGAATTGAAGTAGTTTCTTCAAACACACGATTATGTTTATTCACTGATAAATTCTTAAGATACGAAGACGTCTAATATAGTTGCAATATTTATTTTGAGCGTCTGAAGAGATAAGATGATGATATTTAATAAGTTGCGCCATCATCGAAGGGGTGATTGCATTTTATTTAATAAATCGTAATCGCATCAAACGCAGGGATATAAGCCGTAGGAATAAAAGCCTGAAGGTCTATAGGCCAAAAAAAATCACCTGCCCTGACAGAAAGCCGTATAAAGCACTTCTTTAATGCTAGACAATTACAGAAGGATTATTTTTTTCGGCTAGAATTTACAAGGATGCCCCAGCGGGGAGTGAGGGTTGTAATCAGGTAAAAATCTCGAGAGATTGGCTCCCGATAAAAAAGCATGCAATCCTTGCAGGTCTATCCCTTATTTCGAGCACCGTCAGAATTTTAATTTTAGATGCTACCAAATATAAAACACCTCCACCGGTCGACGATAAATATGCGACGGGAATGTGGCCTATCGAGATATTCCAGATAAAAGGACGTGGAGATCAAAACAAGTCACGTCTTCTTCCAAATCTCTACATCTGACATGACAACACTGATGCGATATCAGATGTCCAACAACAACGTGCATGTACCGAGTTTAAAATTATTAAAAAATATGGATTGATATTAACACATTATGGTACGGATCATATATTTTCGCTTGATATCAAAAAATCACGATTGGCATTATAGTTTTGCGATAAACGCTCAAAGGCAGGTCTACCGCATATGATATATAATAATTTACAAAAGATTTTTCTGCGAACTAAATCAAATCAATATGTATTAGATTTGTCCTCAAATTGAGATCATCACATATGGAAGAGCATCAAAATTACATTTAATTTAGGAAATATTAATTTCGCACAGTCTCATGTAAGTGTATACCTTAAACATGCAAGATTTGCGTCTGAGGACAGTCTTGCAGAAGAAGCACATCGTTAACAGCGGCACAAGCACTCGTTTAATTGATCGTCTAATAAATCACCGGATAATCAAAAGCGAAATAAGCTAGCAATTAGGTTTTGGCACAGGGACTGCACACGCCACGAGAGCCAAATATGAAATGAAGAATTTATTAATGAGGATCGACCCATTGAAAAGAGGGTTAAAGTGCGATTAGTCCCGATTAACGGGAATCGCAAGAAAGCGAAATTTTCGGAAATAGATAACGACGCCCGATCTCATTATTTGATCGTTTCTAAATTACCATAACCCATTAACATTTAAGCCAATATAAATAAATACAATGTATTTTTCTATTGAATTTCATATTATTTCTGTACGAATTGTGGTGCATTTAGATAACATTGTGGGATTTAGCATTCAGCTATAATTTATAATTTATTAACACATTAAGGACAGGTGAAACGATGTTGACACCTGTAATAGAATAACGGCTTTATTACAGCGCATTTATTTCAATTTAGCACGTTGTAACTTTCTGTACGAGCTGATGTTGATGGTCTTGTTGGCTCACGCACAATCAATAACGTCCTAGATGCTGTGGACATAAATGAAATCTCAAGATTTGAGCAATTATTTACAGAGGCGAAGAAAGCACGCCGGGCAATCGTACAGGGCAATTATAACAGCGGTACAAACTCTGTACCGACATCTCAATAAAACGTTGTTTATTTGCCCGAGTCCTATCGGATAACAAACAAGTGGTTATTAGTAAACGATTTTGTGAAAGTTTCACCGCGATCGGTAGTAATTGGATGGATGTTATACGACGCACATTATGCTTCGACTTAACATCGGTGCTGTTGTTACAATTATAATAATTGATAACGTGCACCGGGATATCGATGTCGAGGAGGAGTCTCGTTGTTTATGCTTAACCTGTGGGTGAAACTGGAACCAGATAGAGCCGAAGAGATCTGAAGAACCGATTAAGTCACGTATGACCGATTAAGAGATCACGTAATACGTATTTTGTTCAATTAACCGGACGATAATTTGTTGCTTACTTTTCCCACGGAGACGACTCCTGGGAGGCGTCGACGGCGATAAGCACTTAAATATCCTAGATTGAACAAGTTTTGCTGGCGACAAATGTGATTGGCGATGTTACAATCTGAGAATGGAATGCTAAAAGTGGAAAATATAAATCATTTTAGATTTATATCAAAGGTGATGTATTTAAAATGATTTTTCCAATACAAGTGGTTTTGTTTCTAAAATTCTAAAATCATTCATCTACGTTTGGGAATCATGCAAAATTGATGTTTAAATACGTCATACTGAAGGTAGCATGACCTCTGAGTTTCATTTAGGACGCTTACCCAGCGGGCCACCAGGATGAACGTATCATAGGGTACTTTCGCGACCGTCTCGATGAGAAGTTTGGGAGAATTGTAAAAACTGAGCGGTTTTCCTCAGAAGACAGCAACTATTCGAGATAACCTTGTTAATTTTATTGGAAAGTCCAGTCCCTCTTTAAATACGAGTATGTATTAACACTTTCGTGGCCGGTGATGCATATGTTGCATCATCACGGGTTTAACTATTAGTGGCCGCATGATACCACATATGCATCATAATCGCGTCGATCGTCCATATACACTTAAACCTTTTTTGTGCGGTAAATGCGTTCGCAAATCGCACAAAAAAAGCTATGACTTACATAGAAAAAGCGAAGATGCGTTCCATGGATTTTAAAAACTGCATAACTTTGAAACATATATATAAAATATATCCAAAATCGCATAAAAAAGTGAATAAAAAAAAAAAACAGGAAAAGACAATCAAAAAATAACGTTTTTGGTAAGATTTAAAGGACGTTTTGCATCATTGGTAAAATTTAACGATGTCTGACATCTGCCATATTAATTATTTTAATTACAAACTATCCTCGCTGTATTATAATTTTCGTTGCGATTTTCGATGACTCAAAATCGCTCTTTTCTTCGGAAGAAATAGTATAACTAGTGTCAATGTCATCATTACTCTGTGTAGATTTTCTCTTTCCAACAATATAATTCATAATTAGTAAAGATGTCACTATAGTCCCTAGCTCAAAAAATAAATAAATTACAAAATGGCAACTGTTAAATAAAATTCAGTAAAGCCAATTTTTGGCCTTATTTTGTCACAGTTTTATTTTTTTTAAATAGTGCTGCTGATACTACATCTATTCGAAGTAATACGTTCAATGGTCTTATCCTTTGATGTGGCCATGACAGTGTTAAGCTATAGAATAATTAGATAGTCAGAGTTAAATGTTTAAGACAAATTCAAAGTAACAGTAATTTCAACAGCGAATGTAAATCTAAATTGAATGAATTTAGGAAATGGGAAATTCAATATTTCTGATCGATCGTTATAAACCAGGTATATTCTGATTACCTGGTCTTGTAGAAATTAACCATGTTTATGTGCTAGGGCAGGAATTTGACTTGTGATATTACTTGTTTTTGTGTACAATTGTTCACGATCAGTGTTATTATTAAATTGTCCTCTATAACTGGAATAAAAGGACGAAAGAGGATTGATAGGTTTGGATGAGACTGTGTGTGTGAGCAGTCACATATCATCTCATTGGGGAGTGAAAGGGGGTTGTTATAAAGTATTGATTTTGATTTATGTGTAAAACATGTCCTAATATGTCCACATTAGGACGGTTTTCATCCCGAGGCGAAATAAGACTGGCGTTAATATTTTTTCATTAAAAATGAATGACGTGTTAAATTTGTTGTGCGGTAAAACGAAGCCGAGGGGTACGAAATGCATATTTTTCTTGAATAAATAACTGTTGTTTTTTGTTAGGTTTCAATAAAAATAACAATAAAAGAGCGCATAAAAAAGAGGAGATAATTAGACAAGCATACAAAATTGAAAAGATGATTGGTTTACGAAATGCCCTGCTGAGAAGATGATGGCCATCCGTTAGTGCGGCTCCAGAAAAGCAAGATATTAAATAAATTTCATTCCTAAAATAACCATCCGTACGTTAAATGGCTGTCGTAACACACTGCTTAAGTATGAAATATTGGGAAACACACAGGGAATTGTTGTGGGAATTTATATACAATTACATATTCTAAGCATGTAAATTTTCATTCTTTTTGCATTAAAATTCCATCTTTGGATTGAGTGGAAAATAAACAATCTCAATGGATAATGTAAATTTTGCACACGGATGCTCATCGTCCACCGATTTCGTCCGCCTCGGACATACCAATGAATCTGCACGTATTTCAAACGCAGGAAGAATATAAAATTTTCGAAAGTCATCTCCAGTCTTCACATCTTGACCACCGTGAAAACATCACGAGCAAATCATGAGGAGCAACCGGGATAAGAATAAAAGGAAGACAATGCACGCGTACAGAAGCGTTAAATTTCTGCAAATTCACGATGCTGCGAAGAACCCTTATCGTTTTTAACTGTCAAATTAATGTAGGGGAATGAGAAAAAATATAGACCTAAAAGATCGTGAAAAACATTATAGTCGGTTTGGAGTTGAGTTGCCAAATATGTATTTTTGTGTACAAATCGTCAAATCTAAATCCATATGTGCTATTGATTTCATATACATATGTTATTTGACTGATTAGGCCACATCTCTATAAAAGAGAGCCATAAAAATGCTACAATCCTCATTGACTTTATATATTAACACATTCCCGTCGGGTTGCGCTTATCATTGTCTTACGCCAGACGCGGGGCGTACTTGCGAAAATATTAGAAAAAATGCTCTAATTTACTTCATATCAATCAATATCTCACTTCATAGAAATATCTAACTATATCAGTAGTTTTTAAAATGTAGTACGCGTACTAGCGTGATAATAGCGTGAATATAATGATCAAATCTATGTAAATATATCTAATGGCTTCAATCAATAACGATAAATTTATTTAAATATCGGTATCGGTCATGTTGTATTGTCTCAGGATAGTGTTATCGCAATTTCAGAGAATTTAAACCGCAATTGCGCCTCTTCTGGGAACGATTTCGAATGTTTCCCGAGAGCCCATAGAAATTGGAAGTCGCTCAATGTGTCGTTGTCCATTTTTGGACAGAATGCACATACGAACGCCGACCGTCAAACCACCGCGAATGGCTAATGAGTGATCCGCATGAGGTTAACGAAGATAACAAAGAGAACGATGGCCGTGACTGAATGATACAGCGCGCGAGCTACTTCAGAGAGATCTAAACAAAAGCGATCTTATGAAAAGATCATAATGGGATCGATCCCATAGAATAGACACAAAAGGAGGCAATAAAAATACAAACGAAAATATTTATTTTGTGAATGTCGGTTAGCGTAAATATCTCTTTAGGAATTGTGCTAACGAGCGTAACCCGGAGAGTTCATGGTATATTCGTGAGAATGACGTATTGTGATTTGGAAATGCAACATTCCCGGTGCGATATACCTTCTTTGGGCTTTGTATTTTTTTTCTGAAGATCTGATAAAAGATACTAATGAGAAGAAGTCGACATATTTTCCGTCGCGGAATTTCCTATGACAGTTGCTCCTAAGTACTTGAGAGGAAATTAAAAAGCAAAATATTTCCAACTATGAAATTCTTATATCATTATAGGGAAAGGATCACATCCATATCAACAATGTCATACATTTACTTCTTCGAGCTTTTAATATTGAAGATGTCCTTTGAGTTTTATTTGTGAACCCAGGCGAACTGTTGGATGATAATATTATTTTTTTAAATATTAATCCCGATAGGGAATTATTAATATATTGTAAGAAATTAGTTGATAATTATTTATCTGGGGGTGAATATTTTACATCGGTTTCAATTCAAAGGCGGGTGCCTTTCATCATCATTCGCGGTTATGCTTATTTATGGATCGTTAATCCAAGGTTTAATTGCAGCTTTCAAAGCTTATTATCTTGATGACCCTTAAACATCCTGTTGTATGAAATAGAGAAATATTAAAACTTAACTGTGAATTTAAGTAGCAGATTGTCCAATCATCATAAAACTCTGTTGAAGTGGACTTAAAGTATTATATGTACCACCAATTGGTGGAAATTATATCCCAAATATTTTATTAGGTACAATATTGACGACTTTATGATCGTAAATATTGTTCATAAAAGATACGGTATTGGAGATACGATAAAAAATCAATAGATTTTTGAGTCTCAGGCAAAGAAGTCTTGTTGTCTAAAAATGATTTAATATTCGAAATTAAATTTCAAACGATTGATATCAAGCTTTAAATTTTGATCCAAATATGGACATTTGGCGAAATATTGTTATTTTGAAAATTATTCTATTGGCTTGCAAAGTGCCTCCGCAGTTAATGTGTTAATTTAATCAGAAATAGTATATTTTTATGGAATAAAATTATCGTTTATGTTATAAAAATAAACACAGCTCATAAGTTTGATCAAAGAGCACATTAAGGCGCTTTCACTTTTCTTTCGCAAACAAAAGTAACATTTTTACTTTAATGCCTTAATCATAAAAAAGGCATTGTCTTCTTTCATATTGTTAGCAAATGGAAGATGAGGAGATAAATACTTATCAGGTAATTGAGCATCCCGCAATGGGTTTCCGCCTTCTATACATGGCGCTATAGACGATTTACATACCAAAATCGTATTCACATCAGCAATTAATACGTCTTCTGTCATTTCAAACGAATCCTCCTCTAAAGCGTCATACATGAAGTCGTGCAGATTTTCGCTCGTGTAATTATCGCGCGTCTTCAATCCGAGTGTTAAATTGGACACCTGATGAACTGAAGAGTTGCTGCTTCCAAGGCCCGATAAATGAAGGCATTTAGAAAGAAAAAATATACATCTTTGCAGAAGCGAAAGTCATGGGTCATGAGGGGGCCGCCCACAGACCTACATCGTCGTCGACATGACTCGAATGCCAAATGACTATTCGAGGCTATCATTTGAAACGTACTGAATATTGCCGATTGTCGAGTGCTTAATAGAGCAAAAGTAACAACGACTCCGATGTGCTTTTCGAGAAAGACCAATTTAATAATGCCCAAGAGAAATCAATCGATGCCATTGAAATAAATTGCTCCATTATTTTGTTTGGCTAGAGAAGAACTCTCAATTTTCCGAGCGTTAAATATTGACAATGGGAGAATCGTCAAGCACCGGAAGAAATACCAGTGATAAGTCATAAGAAACACATTAGTCACGTATAACGAAGATTTGCAGCGCTCGACTCGTTTATTGTGTCACCAAATAAATAGAATTATCGGATCATAGAAAGTCATATTGGATATTAAACGCGGATGTCTTTGCAAACGAGAAGAATTATTCGTATTAATCATTCTACAAATACACTGTTTTGTTTCGTCTAATGTCAATAGCATTGTGTTTTTATGTTCAAGCTTATTTGGTTTGGCGTTTTGTCAGGCGTAAGACAATGCTATGCGTAACCCGACGGGAATGTGTTAATATTATCGATCGATCGTTTTGATCTAGGTACATTCTGATTTTTTTTGGACCTGAAAAAGTAAACACTGAGACGATCAATAAAATCAGCCAGTAAATTATTCAAATATCAAGGATTCGTATAGTGGGTTAGATCTTGGACTCATTGACTCGACTGAATATCATTAAAAAATAATTATCATTTCACCACTCACTCAGAGATCTTTTACTATAAAAAACCTGTTTAAATAATCTCCATTTATTGCCTTTGCAAGATGTTTGTAATACAGGAGGCCCTCGAATTTTGCATATTATTCTTTAAAAAAATAATATTGTAAATAATGATTGAACGTTGATGAGGTACTGAGTGTTTTAGATTTTTTTATTGAGAAAAGCAAAAAAAGGGTGGTTTTAAGAGGCACTTAAACACGCCTTGTTAACTTAATTATGCATATTGATAAAAAATATTTCAAAATGCTAATAAGCGTATATATACAAACAAAGATATCGAGAATATTATAGTTCTTGTATATGGAAAAAGCGTTCAATTCAGTTTGATATGATGTTATGACTGAAAACTCATTCAAATAATATTGAACAAAGTATGCATATAAGACAATGATAAGCTACAATATTAAAATACTTAATCCCTAATCTTAAGTTTTATATAGAGATCGCATAAGTTCGATAATTCATATGGTCTCGTAAGAAGAAGTATTTTCTTGTGAAATTCACATCAATCCAGTAGATACTACGGAAGTTTCTACAAGACAGGCTGAAGTATATTAACGAAGTTAAATGTTTTTAGGAAGCAATTCACATCTTCATATCAAAAGCGGTAGTGTTAATAAATTTTTAGATGAGCATATGATATTTTCAACATTTTTGACAGGTAGGCAATTATGTAATCGCCGTGCAAGAAGGGGAGAGGCTCCGATTCACGCCATCGAAGCACATTTGCTTCTTCGAAGAACATTTCATATTCATAAAGAAGACCAAACCTGCAGGGTCGGAGAATTCACGCAGTGAGCTTGTCTCGTCGTAATTCATTTATGCAAATGGAAGTACGCGAAGGGCACAAAAGGACGAAGGCCTCGGACAGGTGCGTAACAGGTGGCAGAAGCCCCGGGCCTCGAAGGACTATTGCGGGGCCCAAAAACGAACGACTGGCCGCTCAAATAATTCGGTACGAAGACACGCGGATAACGTGTATTTATTTATTTTGAAAAGAATAAAGCCCCATGCGAAGGAGCTGTCATTTCAATTTCGTTTTTAAAATAAAGCAAACGTAACCTGGTGGATGGTAGACGCAGATTTGAGCGAGGACTCGAAGACCGGTTGCGGCGGATCCATTGCCCAAAAAAAAAAAAAATCGACAGATTTTTCTTCAATAAATTTCGGACATGTCAAACGAATGCAAAATGTATGTAATTAAAAACGACGTTGAAAAAGCACTTTCTATCGGCGAAATAGAACGACGCCCGTTGTTGAGTTTGAGCTTTTACGCACTTGACTGCGAAGGTACAAGAAAAGTGAAGGTCTTCGAAATTTTATAGGTTGCCTATGATGAATTGACAGTGCGGAATCAACAAGTGTATTCAGGGATGTGCATTTAATATTTATTTAATAATAATCCCTATACAGTACATATATGTTTTTCAAATTGTTATATTAACATTTCCCTACCGGTGATGTATTTACTACACCTCGACTCTAATAATGGCAATATCGATATGAAATATAATAGATACGGGGTTCAGAGTTTTTGTATTCCTCCGTAATGTAATTACGAATCACATCAAAGTATTATTGTATTTAAAAATTCATCTGCAGCGACGGAAATAAATAATTTGTCGGGAAATCGGGAATTTTGCGAGTTTTAGTCCGTGTCTCAGCAAAAAGGAATTTTATCAGTCACATTGATGGTGTTATACGAAAATGAGGGCTCACACGGTCATCAACTAGAACTAGCATTTAAATATCTGATGACGATACCTCCAACGAGTGTGGAGGCTGAGCGTGCTTTTTTAGCAGCAAGTTGCCTGACTTCCAAAATTAGATCCAGTTTACTACATATATTCAAAATCAACGTTTACTACATATAGCAGAAAAATAGATCGATTGAAAAATAAAAAAAACATGAAATACAAAACTGTATATCTTAAAAAAGACTTCCCATCTCAAATTTTGAACCAAAGGAGAATACTAATGGAACAACTAAAAAAAAAAAGAGAAAGAAGCAGGGAAAGATGCCTTCCCAAGGAACAATAAATTTATAGTTTGAAAACCATCTAGATGACGGAGGAAAAGAGGGAGCAAAAATGAAAAAAAAAGAGAGTTAGAGATAACACCTTCTAACCAAAAAGAAAATTCAGATCAAATAATACGGGAACCATAACAAGCACAGAAGAAAAAAAAGACATAATCCACTCAAGGAAGTCGCTTTAAAAAACCAAAACACATCACACCCACAAAGACAGTAAGAAAAAGAAAAGAAAACTTATAAGGGAAGATTTTTGAAGAAATTTGTAATAATAATATACATTACAATCACATTTGGATGCCCAATATTCGCATTACGAGAGAATTACTTTTGATATGCTTAAATCAATGGTCCGGGGTGAGCTTTAATATATTTAATGCATTCCTATCGAATGTATGAATTGATATATATGGTTCTATGACTATGATCCTGGCTTCAAGCGGGAATTGATGATGTAAAACAATAACTTGATGATGACTTAAATTGATCAGATGTTGATGTAAGGATATATCTGCCAATATTCATAGTATGCGCGCTTATAGATATTTTCACACATTCGATCATCTACCTTACAATGAAGGGTTAAATCGTGTTAATCGTATTAAAATGACGTTGTTTCAATAAAATTTAATGCAGAATCTATAATTTTGTACAGCCCTACTCAACAACTTTCTCTTATGGTACAATATCATAATGTATGACGGTGAAGCCGCGGGCGGTAAGAACACAAACCTACTCGATACAGGTGCAACTATCTGTTTGCGAACTAAACTCGTGCACAAATCACAACAAAAACGACCAATAAAACAACCAACGAAACGACCACAATGGTAACATAGACCAGCCTAGGAAAATCATTCATTAAACGAGCGAAACGTTTTCTAAAAAAAAGTTTTTCACGAGCCGTTAGATGAGAATAATTTATCGCTTGTTAGAAATCACTAAATCGAGAATGATTTCACACAGCTTATTTTCGGACACTTTGACAAGTGTTTATATAATAAAGTTGTATGAATCATGTCGGTTCTTTGAAGTGATAAACTGGAAGATGAATGCGGATTTTATTGCGATATGGAGCTATCAAATACCAAAGCGATTTGTGTGAATTTCATTCTTGTTTTAAAAACGAATTGATAAATATCAATCAGTTTATACATAATGACTCGTAGCTAATAAATTATATGTTGGATACGATAGTCAATGACCTACCAACGTGAATGAACAGAAATACTAATTGTGAATAAACTGCTCGTATAATTGCAATTTCAATCATGATACATATGGTGGATGCTGCTCTAATGAATGGATGTTTTACAGCACATATTATAAACTCATCAACATTAAATCATATCGAAACTTCTATGCAATCAATGCATTAATCACATAAAATGTATGGTAAAAGTTACGAGAGACATCGACGACTTTTCTTACTTTCCATCCAATCCACCATATGTACATGCGCGCCGACGTTACAAGCATTCTTCCAAGTTACATGAACCTTCCTGTGGCGACAGTCTTGTGATCACTTCATTTCGGACCGGGAACAATAGTAGATAAGGATCGATATAGACATCTCTAACTATTGTTCGGAATCTCTGAAGAATGTAGATGTAGTGTATCGACAATGTCCGGATGAAATTTATGGACTTGATGGTTCTGTGACCAAACCATAAATAGCCGGAAGACAATATGGTCTATCATCGATAACGATAATTTTTTGTTATACCCAAACAACAAAAACATGCAATCCTTTATTTTGAAAGATAAGTGCGCAGAGGCAACCCAAAAATGATCAATATTTGGCGATTGCTACGATGCCAGAAATACTATCAGCGGAGTCAAACTTCGCAGACACCATTGTTGAATATCATGAATGAAGCAGATTTGTATGGGATATTCCCAAGAAATATCTCGTCGTCACCACAGGGGTCCAAGACTAAGCAGATAAAAGATGTTGTAAGATATCAATATTATAAAAAATCAATACATTCTTCAATGTTGCGTTACAATTGTTAAAATGGCACTCAATTATTTCAAAAATGTCCGGAATTTTACACGACTAAGATGCTATTTTTGGTGAGCAAACGTATGAAAATAATAATATTGAGTATGCATTTCACGTAGGTATTTATTCCAGCTTTTGTGAAAAGGGATTGAATTCGATGTCATCCATAAAATCTTCTTTATTATAATAAAAATGGATCACTCAAGTAATTTTTCAATTTCAATCAATTCAAGAAAGTTTTTTTATGAAATGTTTTTCCCCATTCGTCAGTGGAAATTGTTAGCTTTAAGATGAAGCTGTTTTTGTATAATCTAATATATAAAAAATAATGTTTGTTTGTCCGTATTTAATGTGATGCCATACCGTTCATCAGATTGCAATAAAACATCGCCCACTTATTGCTAAGGATTGCGCGAATAATATAGGCAGAGTCTAATATATAAAAATTAATGTTTGTTTGTCCGTATTTAATATGCTGCCATACCGTTTATCCGATTGTAATAAAACTTTGTCAACTTATTGTTTATACTTGCGGAAATAACATAAGTTTAGTAAAAATATTGTTTGTGAACGCAGTTTGTTATGCAAGACTAGTATATAATAAAATAGGCTTGCTACTATTGAGGGGGTTGGTTGCTTTGTGTTATGTTCAAACGATTATACCTTTCTTCTCTGCCAACTGCGTTTGGAGTTTCACTTTTTGTGATGTTCAAGCCAATTTGCCCTACCACACTTTTAGAAGTTTCACTTAAACATTTATCAAATTGATGTCATGAGTCAAGTAAAAAAACTCAGATATTATGCTTGCTTCAATCAATCAATAATTTGTGACAGCGAGTGGCTTTAAAAATTTAAAGACTTAGTAGGATCATGATTTAGATTGTTGAATGTTTAGAGTATTTTGGAAGTCTTAAATAAAAATGGCATAGTATGATGATTATTTTTTAACGAAAATGGAATCATTTTTCTTAAAATTACATTTGTTGAAGCTATGGTATTCTAAATACAGGCGTTGCTCACAAGTCAGTATCACTATAATTTGTTTGGAGTGATATGATATAAATATTTCAAAGTCAGATTTGATGATTATAATACATTCGAGTTGTATTCTCTTTCGTGTGGTAAAAATCACGTTGGCTAGTATAATACGAAAATGTAACTGTCAAGTCCATGACTTTGATACTGAAGAAAATCGTAGGCATGACTTTGATTTGTTTTGATAGTCTTTCATAGCTGATATTAATCGTTGTTCTTGTGCGAGTGAATGCCAACTTTTGGCATGTTCCAAAGGTAGAAAGTGTTTTAAAACAAGAAGAAGCGTGTTGTAGGTATTAAGATGAAAAGTTAACATCCAAACAAGTAAATGTTAATAGTCTGCGGTGATCTTTCATTAAAATGTCAAACTGACAGAACACGCATCGAATCATGTATAATTTTTCTTTGCGCCTCTATAAAAAAAGAGAAATCAGTTTGATACAATTATAGGCTATCAGAAATTATGTTTTAAATTGATACTACATACACTATGGGAATAATACGTCCAAGTTAAAAGATCATTTTAAAAGGCAATGTGCAATTCATATGATAAGGTGGACGAATAAAATATCAATGAGGGATGAATTTGGCGCTGAATTGAATGGAAGTGAATCGATGACACTTTTATCCAGGCTGATGATGATGACAAAGTCAAACATCATTGATGTTATGCTATTATGTTGATCGATGTACAAATAATAAATATTGGGATTGCATAACCGAGGATCGTAATGACATGTAAATGAAACTGAAAATATAAGATCGACTTATTGTCCGATTGAAAAAAAATCATATAGTCGAGCATGCTTGTCCATTGACTCGCCGTTGAAGAGTGAAATCGTTTTCTCAAGAGTTCCATGGATAAAAAAACCATCAAGTTGCAAATGTTTAAGCACATGTTCAGATTGGACATGCATGCCTAATGTGCCGGCAACAAAGACGCCTCAAACACGTCCAAATGATTCCGGGAACTCATCAAGTGGAGAAAAGAAAAAATAGCATTCAGATCCAAAGTCAATCAATACGTGCATAATAATCTCGCGCCTTGAATAAACAAATGACTCCGGAGTTGAGGATGATCGGAATTATATGATGATTTAGTGTTACATTGTAAAAACTTCTTTCATACACCGCCATACATAAACAATAGCTTCTCTCGATATAAATAAGATGATTTTCATCGACAATGCGAGATGTAATTCGATCCTCTTTACGACCGAATGCAAGCGTACATTGTCCAATCGTATTGTATTAAAAATCGATACACATACGCCAAAACGGATCGTAAATGATTCATACGGTTACATTGGAACACCTTAAATATTTAAAGCAAGGCCGCCTCGACGGAGGCGTAAATGTATGACTGGTTTCCAATACTGGATTGAAATTCAGCATATCAGTTTTACTTATTTTTGTCAATGTCATTTATGCTGATTCCATTCGCGCTCAAATAATACATGGATATATAACACGAAAACCTGATGCCATTAGATGACGAAATTCTCAATCGCTGAGATAAATATGAAGATAAAACACAGCCGATTATGTAAATAAAGATCTTTTAAATCCTTTTTTTTAATTATCACACCTTTTTAAAAAGAGGATTATGATACACACGAGAGGAATTAGGATAATGTTATAATAGGTGATTTTTAGGTAAAAAGGATTTAGGAGCGGCTTAAATTTAAAATTTAATGATAATTTCGCTACTCACTCATACATCTTTTCTTACTTAAAATGTCAATTAAAATTATCTTATCCTAATTTAATCATTGGAACATGGGACATTTTAAGCATAAGGCTTCAAATAAGTTCATGTATCATTTGTATCCTGTATTAAAAATCGAAGTAATAGTCAAACTATAATAGTAAATTTTGAATTATTTACTCTTTATGGTTTTATGAACCTTAATTTTTGAATTGAATGTGTATTTTTTGCGCAGCTAATGTGCTCTGAAATTCTACTTTTGAAATGACTTAGCCCACATAAACACAATTATATCTATTTTGCTTTATCGTTTGTGAAAAATACATCAGCATACACCCAGCGAGTCAATTGGGTGAATGTATCGAAGGGTACTTTAGCGACCCTTTTAGCAGAGAAGAAAATTGAAAACTACTACGACTATCATGTTGATTTTATTTTGAAGTACATTGAGTCGATTGACGATCTGATGATGGAATTATTTATGTTTTAGAGATCTACTTTTCTGGTTCAAAAAGATCACATCATACAGCATAAAAGACTACGAAAAAGTATATACACTTGGGTAAAAAATCGCATAAAAAAACTAGAACTACGTAGACAGCTGAGGGATAGTTTTCATTATTTTTAAAAACCGCATAACTTCAAATCAATCTGATAGAATGTACCAAAAATCGCATAAAAAAGGTTTATGAAAAAATAATATGATTAAAACCAAATACAATTTCGTCCTCCTTCTATGTTGAAATCGTCTTTTTTAAAATGTAATCTTTGCGACATGCAATTCTTAAGCTCGCGTTGGAATTTTAATTCTGCTTGCTACCTTATGAGTCCATGAAACAGAAGAGCTTTTTCCTTAATTAAATATCCACATATGGAAAATCGTTTTTGAGATTAATCTTCAATACAAATTACAAGTGCTTTTCTGTTTTTTTCAATAAAGAATTTCTTGAATACGATGTAAATTTTGAGCATAATTTTGCCAAAAAAACTGGCAATTTTGCCCTATAAACACTCTGACTTTAACGGTTGTAACTTGTACTAGTGTAAATTTCAGATTTTTTTAATGCGCATTCGCATAAAAAAAAATCTTTGTCCTCTATAGAAAAATGAGAGATGGACTCCATTTGAAAACCGTATAACAACAAAATCTGTTCAAAATTTGTTCTTGGCGTATCGCGATGGATGGATGGTTCAGCAAAGAACTTATAGGCATCGAGAAGAAATATTGGAAACAAAAATCAACGAGGATATGAGGTCGTTATTTTTATATTCTGACTCTGATTTATGACCAAAGCATATGAATGCAATTCGGTCGTCAGTCAAAGATGCAACGTAAAGCAGCATCCTTAGCGAAAATTAACCCTAGCGTCACGCCTTTCAATGCGTACATTTGAACATTACGTTATTTAGGGCGAAGGCTAAGTATGCATGTAGTGTTAATTAAGGTTCGTATGCAATAAAAACATTGATCGATTATCATGGTGATACAACAATGTATCGATTGGGAGCATAAAAACGTCTTCTGCGCCTCGGCATTCCAAGACTCGAAGGTTTCGTAATTAACGGTGCATTCCGCCAGATCTGTCCTACAAAATTACATCGTTATTACTATTATGAGACAATAAATTTTGTACCGTACATTAAGTGCGGTCAAACATTTCATAACCGGGGTCAAAAACGACTCGGATGACCCTCTTACACCGTTGAGCACAATAAGTGCATTGGGGATTGGACGAATTTCGCATAATGAGAAAACCGTTAAATTCCCCGGCGTTATAAGCCTTCATGAAGGATTCGACCGCAATTGTTTGCAAGAATATAATTTACGACGAACGGTTATCCGAAGGCGGAATGCGAAGACTTTTTGCATCCGACCCCGAAGGGCGATCAGTAACTTTGCAACATTTTGAAGCGTCCATTTGACGCCGACCGAAATTCGGCACACACTAAAAATTCCACAATCGACCATTCCTCGAGTGTTCGAGTAATATTTCCCTGCGAGCTTTATGGCCACGACTCGAGTTTCAGCTCTTTTTACAGCAGCAATATTCGTTTCATGACGAACTGCATTCGGGCTGTTGCTTTTATTGAACGGTTAATGTTCTGAAATAAGAAGAAACCCGAGCTGTTATGGGTTTGCCGTTATTTTGTATGGGCAAACGGAGTGATGATAAAAAATGTACGAAATCCGCTCCAGCAAAAAATTGCAATAATTTTTTCCGCGCGATCTTTTTCCGATCGAATCCAATTTACTACCGGTTGTATATTTCAATATTGCATGTTGTATAAACGATTTCTCAATGCATTTTGTATAGCTTTGATGGAAAACTATTTGTTTGGAGTAAATCCAAGCAAACGATGTAATAATTTCTGCAGAATGCAGCCAAGTTGGAAAACGCAACGAAAGAAAATCAATTTTTGGAATGAATTTATACAGAAATCAACAACATTCCGATTTAGAATTTCATACATAAAAGATCCTTGTTTTGATTCATTCTTAAATTTAATGACTATGGAAACATCGTCAATATAAATACATTAGAAGTAATGTGGATTATGCAATGTATGTAAGCATCATTACTGTCGTTAATTGTGATGAACGAATTGATACTTTCTATGACATTTGGTAATAATGGTCATTATGGCGTTGGTTAAAGACGAATTCAAAGATCCATAGTTCATAGAAGTGGGTGTTAAACGACTTTAAAAACAGCAATTTTGTGAAGCAAGAAAAATCTGTTAAAGCATCTGCATTGGACGACAATTAAAAAAACCGCCCACTTGACGAATCAAATAAAATCGTACCTCAGATACGTCCATAGCATGATTATTGTCAGAATTAGAAAGTATGCTCAGCTCGGTGACAAACTCCGAATTAATTCCCATAGAAGCGGTAGCAGCTCTTAGTAAAATGCAAATGAAAGTGTTGAGGCAGCAAAAACGACTTCTTGGGCGATATCGGACATAACCAGATAATTAACACTATTCATCGACTGAGGACCGATGGTGCCCGGGGCGGTAATGGCTCATGTGTAATTGCAGTTTTCGTCTCGGAAGAAAGTTATTCGTCATATTCATCAAGGCGATTAATTGGCGGCGATCGATCAATCAAAATCGTCAGTTCAGTAATACAGTACAGTGGGCCGATTGTGTTTAAATACGTAAACGACTAGACAGTTTAACCACTCAATTTCGGACAGTCGTGTCCAAGCAAAAAGCATCCGACCCAAATCACCATCCATCAGAAAACTCACGCCGTACAATAGAAAAGTGTCATTCGGTGCAAGAAATGTGCAACGGCCAAAAATCAGCATGACATTTGCATGATTCGCCCGCAAACCCACATAAATTGTTCCCGTTTCTTGCCAACAAAATGAGTTCCTTCAACTAACAGTATGCCACTTTTAGAAGTTTAAGTTAGAATACAAATCTTCGTAAGTAGTCACGCGTAGGTCATAAGCAAGAGATCTTGACGACACAGCAAGATGCTTATCGACCAGTGACATTTGCTTCCAAGACAATGTAGAAATATTAACAACGGGATGAATTTATTACGGTAAAACTGTATAAGTGTGCTCGCAATAATAGCCAATTAATTAATCTGAAACACATCCATCCACGTAGGACGTAGGTCATCTTCAATTCGATTCAAGGATCACAGATAGAAATTGATAAAATATTCAAGTACATATTCGAATTAAATTTTTAGGAGGTTAAGGGTGTCTTTTGATAGGTTTCACACATAAGCCCTATGTCCTAAGCATCAGGTTTGACAAAATATAATTTTTTTCAACATTTTGAAAATATATTCAAAATTTCACATTACAGCACGAAATAACTGGTTTTTTTAAAATTATTTTGCAATGTATTTTTGATCTAAATAAATAGATACTTTATTATTATTGTACCATTTCCAACAATATGCTACATGTCATACGAATCATTCAATAAGTTGTTAAATTTGAAGAGGTACCAGTTTGGCAGGGTCAGGGTTAAAAAAATACTTTCATGCTTAAGATGTTTTTATTTAATTAAAGAGCACCTCTGTCTTGTAAATTAATTATTTTGGCGGCCCTATTCCGTGACCCGCACAGTCTCCAGAACTGACACCAGTGGATTTTTGTTTTGTTTTGATGCAGCGTTTTTCCATCGTTCAAAGATCGATCGCGATTGAGAAAGGTAGTTCAATTATTTCAAATTGACAACGGTCATATAATCTTTAATTGCATTGCAATATGGAGTCATTTTTGCTATATCTATTGTTTAACAGAATAAGTTCAAATTGGAGCAGAATGGCAGAAATATTAATTGAACATTCAGAGAAAGATCGATTTGTGAAAGAGTTATTCGAAAAAGTCAAAAATAATATCGAAATAGGAAAATTAAAAATGCTGGATAAGTGGGTGCCGCACGAACTGTTACAAGGCTAAAATTGAGACGCTTTGAAGTGTTTTCTTCGTTGATAAATTCAAATACCAATACTACAGTAGTAATTGACACTAAAAATAAGTAGAGGAAATTGATACGCAGCTTTTCTCCAAATATTGAATATTCGATTGGGATTCTTAATCATAGATTATGACATGAATTTTCCCGATTTCAGCTAAATTTTTGTAATCGTATTTCGCTTGGGGATACAAAATAATGTAACTGCATTTTATGTGTGTTCCCAAAGGATTAAGGGTGCCTGATCTGAAGCCTTTTTTCACAACAAGGTGAGAACGATTGTCGATCAAGGTAATCCTGTGAGGGTTTATGCCTTACGCGGAATTGTCGGGGTTGAACAAACACACAGGCGAACAGCTAAAAAGTACATATAATTTACAACTTATTTGAACAAAATTTACGACCGGAATAATAGAAAACACAATAAAGAGACCGTTTAGCTGGAAACGTGATGCCAAAATGAACGAGCCATCTTTAAGCATGGACAGGGGCTCGTGCAAGAAACAAAGAGCGTCGGCAATTAGAAGCGAACTAAATTGTTGGCAGTCAAATTTTGACTTAAAACGTGAAACATGCGACTCATCACGTAGCTTAAAAACATGTGGTATATTCAACAGAGCCTGCGTTTTATTTATAAGTTATGGTGAGACGGGATCATTGTACGTATCAGGCTTTTTTCGTATAAATTGCTGTCATATAATGTGGATTAAGCTCGCAATTAAAGCGTTGAAGTACTATAATTTGAAAGCAAAATTATGAGCTGATGCAAATTGGGTTTACATGCGGCAATTAATTAATACATAACACAAAAGAATAAAAAAAATCCTAGAGGAAGATTAGAGTGTTCATTGTTTGTGTTTTGTCGTCATGGGAAAGAGCAGCAAGGAAGACATTGTTACTGTGGGAAACGACGAAAGGTGGAAAAGGGGAAGTTTCATAAATCCAAAGTGTACTTTGTTACATCACGTACTGAGCTGGAAATGTTATTTCCTATTTCCGAGAAAAATAAAAATAAAAGTATATGAGAGCCACAGGGTCTACATGTCGATCGTGTTTCGAAACAAGTCAGGAATCTGTTTGTTGTTACCGTTTTCGGCGAAGAGACCGGAGGACCGTTAACCAAAAACGGACATCATAATACGGATTGTCGAAGAAAAAAAATGCCATCATCTCGCATTTGAGTGAAACGTTATGATTCCATTATGTGATCACAATGCTTTGAATAATATATAGATCGACAATAACGGACGACTTAGATCGATTGGACGACGTTCAACGAGGAGGAATTCGGATACATATGAGCGATCTATCATAACGTGATTTTTCAATTAATTTTACAATATTCTGCAAATATCACTGTAAATTTAACGATACGTTGAAATGGTTATGTTATATTACAACACCGAAATTTCTTCTAATATCAAATTTAATTATACTGAGGCGATAAATTCTTGTTCAGCAACATTATTATACACATTTGCTTGATTTGCCGATTATGAAATCGACATTGGCATCAAATTCAATACAATCTGCGTATTTTTAAAATCTCTTTGAAGCGACATCAATTTATCTCTATAATTCTTAGTGCAAACGGCTCAAGATGTGTTTCATTCATTCGATACGGTTTGAACGCTCCTTTTATTAGGAAGAGAACTTTTAAAACGAAGAGATGCGTTTAATTAGAATTAACGGTGTAATATACGATTAAATTACTGTACAAAAAGGTAGGGTTAAAAAATTGATCCTTTGAAGAAAACATACCTGAGGTTTAATCCCTACATCGGCCTTCCTTTGAGCATCCGAAACCATTGTACGTTATGATGCTCATGAGTTGTCAAAAAAATTTGAATACAATATGAATATACAAATGCCATAAAAAATTCACACAACCCAACTTCGAATAATGCTGATTCAATACAAATGTGTGTTTGTTCATTATTAATTATTAAGGGGGAGCATTCATTTGGTATGGTGATTATTTATGGCTTTCGGTTTCTTCGAAACTGAGCTCTATGTATCACAATTTAAATCTCAATGACTGGACCACAATCAGCAGCGTCGTCAGTGATGCGTTGAACAATCATTTGATGTAGATAAATTATGATCTAGTAATATTAAATTTTGATGCGGTGGATTAGATCGTGGATTTTTCGCTTATGTCACATTTAGAGAATCCAATCCCGGGATCCCGGACAGTTTTAGATGCTCATGAATCCCGGGATTAGTAAACGTAATCGCGAAAAATTCGGGATTGAAATATTTATCTAAGAGAAATCGTACACATCATCAGCACGATGAAGGCTACTAAATCGAGACATTCCTGCCGAAATCTTGACGCTTGGAAACAGTGGCCTAACTACTGATTAGCGAGCTTAGGCGAAGCCTAGGGGCAGTAACTGTCTTATCTATATATACATATATGTTTTTCAAATTGTTATATTAACCTTTTATTACCGGTGATGTATTTACTACACCTCAACTCTAATAATGGGAATATCGATATGAAATATAATAGATACGGGATTCAGAATTTTTGTATTCCTCCGTAATATAACTACGAATCATATCAAAGTATTATAGTATATAAGTATTCATCTGCAGCGACGGAAATAAATAATTTTTCGGGAAATCGGGAATTTTGCAAGTTTTAGTCCGTGTCTCGAGAAGAAAGGAATTTTATCAGTTACATTAAGTGTGGAGGCTGAGCGTGCATTTTCAGCAGCAAGTTGCCTGGCTTCCAAAATCAGATTCTCACTAAATGACGAAAAATTTCGTCAACTGAGATTAGTCTCCCGCGCTCAACGAGTGTCGCCTCGAGGACGGTAATCCTCGTCTCCCGCATATAATGTGTCGATATTTGTAATTTTAATATAAGACACATGTTAAAGCTCGGCATTGTGCAATCGAATACTTTTGCAACTAGCATTTGAATAGATATAATTCGTTTTTTGCGTATTAAGCTATTTTTCGTTGCGCAACATTGCCAATATGCAGAAATCAATTACGCTTCCGATTTGTCTGTCAACAATAAATCCCATTAAAGTTAGGCAATGGTCGCTATTTATTGAATCGGAGTGGCAATCGATTTCATGACTTCCTTCATTATCCGACTTTCCATTTTATGTGCATCGTAAACACGGGGAGATAAAACAATTATACGTATTATTTTAATAACGGCTCGATTAAAACCAATATTTGGACAAAGCGCACATTTTATGGGCGCGCCCTACGAGGGGTCAATCTGCGGTTGAGGACGCAACAACAATCGTAAATCTTTCATCGTCATAAAGCGCCATCATTTGATTCATTAGAGGACGCGTATTTTTACGGCAGTGAAGAAATTTTTCGGGAATTTATTTGCCGTCATAAAACGGCCGTTGCGCAACACTACAGCCGTCTTTCGTCGATGTAACAGCGCGGCAACAGTTTTAATGTGTGTTCGAGATGATGTAAAAGGTTTCCTGAATCGATGTTTTGTTCTGTAATGAAGGGATCGAAAATTGAAATGCTTAAAAGCACTATTGATTAGGCAACGCGTCGACCGCTGAAGTGCGCAACCAGCCCGAGAAGATATCGCTTTTTATTTTGACAGCGTATTATCTTCGCTTAGAGGTCTTTCGACCTCAGATAAAGCTGAAAGCTTGTAATGAGCGACTCACAGTTTAAAAAAATGATTTTGTTGAAAACTTTTAAAACGATCGGGAACACTCGAGCATCGTTCGTTATAGCGTCTATTCAGCATAAGCAATGAAAAAATCGTTGGAATGCAAATGTATTACAATATATGAGAGATACACTTGTCCTAATGTCGATAGTATCATGTTAGCATATTGAAAAGCCAACAATCAAAGAATTACAAAGGTCTTTGCATTATAAGGGTAACAAATCGGCATCATCATATCGGTAATGCAGTCAGCATCCTAGATATTTTAATATCTGGACCACCAGACGTGATCCAGATAGGAGGAGATAATTTTATTATTTATATTACGAAGCTAATTGTTATTGAACATTATGGGATAAGCACATTAGATAGCATATCATTGCGTATGTTGATTTTGCACTAGTAATATTAATGCAAAGATAAAGCGTAAATAAGATAAAAATATATGATACATTAATTAAGCACGAATAGACAGATCATCTTATGATTTATAGACAACCATCGTATATAAGAACATTACTACAGCACGCAAAATAAAAGTGCGTTATCGATACAGTAGACTTTCGATTATCCGGGCTAATGCTTGAGAGGAAAGTTACGAATAACTGGAAAACATGGATAATCCAAATCATTAAATTTCTACTTGGTTTCGAATATAATATAGAACACGCGGATAATCGAGAATACACTTTATTACCAAACATTTTGACATGGTTTTCATGACGTTTTTCAAAATGTGGTCGCTGGACATACCTCCTGTAGATTTGAACCCAAGATGATTGAGTTAATCACGGAACTACCCACAGGTTATTTTTGTCGGAACGATAACCGGAACTGAACCGATTCAAAATTATCGTTTTTTGGTTCGGTACACGTCTTACGTAAAAGAGAATTTGATTGATCTTTGTGTTGATATAATATATGATTTTCAAGATTCTTGTGTAGAATTTGTTTGATTTTACACTCTCACATTATAACGGTTTCAACTTGCACTAGTGTTAATTTTAATTTTTTTTATGCGCATTAAAAAGCTTTGTCCTCTTTGTCTAAATGAGGCATGTATTCTATTATTTTTGAAAACCGCATAACTTCAAAATCGCATAAAAACAGACCCAAGTGTATTTGGAAAATAAACAATGTATTAGCTTAATTGAGATTAGTAGCGATGACAAAGAAAATCTCATACGACATTAATATGCAATGCTTTTGATCGTCATTGTTTTAAAAAATATATATTTTTAGCCATTATTTTTATTTAGGGTTGTTTCTTAAAAGCTCAAACAATTCAAAATTTTACACCCCAAAGAAAATATTCAGTGATTTTATCACAATAATTGCCTCACATTATAGAAACATATATTTTGATCCGCAGGATTGAGCGAAAATTTAATTACATCATATCCAAATTAATACAATTTAGGATTTCCAATAATCGCATTAAGAAAGCATTTATACGAGAAGCCATACAAGTCACAATTTGACACGTGAACAAAGGGACTGTATGTTTTTGGATCGAAGAACCTTCATCGAACGTTAATAATTGATCTAATTCGATTAATTGGATTTTCTTTGTTTGCGGAGTACTTTTCATTAGTTCCCATGCCAAAAATAAGTGATTAACCACAAATGCAATTAGGTTTTATAGTCTCAGCTATCGAGTATTGTTGATTAGACGGGAGCCGAAGAAAGCACATGTTTGTTTGTTCATTGCGTTTATGTGCACTCTATGTTGAATGAATTTGATTTATCCGGCAATTTAGAAAGCTTACATATGGTCTTCGTCCATTGCGTACTTGATGTCCATTTAATGCCTACTTTTAATCTCTAATTCACCGACTCTTTCACGAAAACAACCGCACAAAGCATTGATTTTTTGCTCGCATGAATCGCCTCTGACTGGTCATAGGAAGGCTTCGCTTTTTTATTGTCTATGTCGATGACTAATAAGAGATTTCTGAACTCGGAATCCGAACGAGTCACTCGGGTTAAACGACAGCCTCACTTTTCTCCGACAGTTTAGATGAGTTTATCAGAATTGAAAATTTACGAGCGTTTAAAACAATTCCTCGAGCGCTTGATTGATTTCTATTAGAAACTCGGATGAATCGCAGCACAAAGAGTTATGAATCGGATTTTCTTCAAAAGTATGTTTCTGTGTTAATGCCAGTATGCTAAAATGTCCATTCGGCGATTGTGAATGTAAATAAGTTCGTCAGGTGGATGTCAATTTTCGCAGTGTATCTAGGAACACGGATATGAATAATTGAGAATTTCGATTCCCATGATTATGAATACAAATTCAAAGCCACCATTATAATATCATGAATAAATATTGATAGCCGTGAACTTGAGGATGTCGTTGAAAAATCAATTATGTTTTGAATCATTAACCCCATAAATACCGTGCGCAAAGATCTGTGCTTTACTAAAATTACACAAAAAATGTTATCGAGTAAATTTTATGCATACAAATATCAGCCTACCTGATATGGCCATTTTTTCAGAGTGCTGTAAAAGTTGTTGTTTACATTTTATTTACAAAAAAAAACTATATAAATATTCTAAACTTGGTTTTAATAGAATTTTAATATAGCGGCATTTATTGGGTTAAGACATTTCTTTTTAAATATTCAATGGCATTAAATTAGCATTTCCTCATTATGAATAATTCGGATCCTTTTGATGCGCTATGATCATATATTTTTAACGAAGAAGATCGTATCTAATTAATAAAAACGACCGACATTATCATCCTTAAAGCTATTAAAAAATATAACAGCGAAGCATTTACGTATATAGTTCATTTTTTTGCCGCAACAATGGCGCTCTATATTCAAATTAAAATGGCGTCGCCAAAATCAACTGTCAAAGCGATAATTTGCATACGTTTAATGCCAGCATCGATCTGTGATGAGTTCTATTTCAAATGTATAATTTCAAATTTATCACAAAATTATTGTAGCGTGTGGTTCATCTGATGACAATTCAGTCGTGACAATATATTCAAATTATATAAAAAAAAAAATGGCGTCATCGTTTTAAACGCTATATTTAACGCCTTTATCAAATTCAAGCAATATTAAATTATTTATATAATAATGAAAGCACTGCTTGTTATATCTATCGCTGGATGATTTACATTGTATTCGGTCGTTATAATCACTAATGAACATTTAAAAATGTTAATATGTTGTAGATTTTCGATTGAATCCAAGTCGGTTGGCGATTTTAAGCATTTTATCGAATGCGAATGAAAGTGTGTATCGATTTATGATGTAAGTACGCAAAATTCTGGCTCTGCTCGGTCGTGATGTAACTACTGTTCGGAACCAGCCACTCCCCTAAGCAATCATATGTTTGCTAGTCGAATTGAGCTCGTTTCTTCGCAGCTTCGGAATCCATTACGGCACGTATCATTGTTTGATGATCACCGATCAGAGTGGCGTTTAAAAAAACTCACCATTTGGTTACATACAATCAGCGTGCAGGTCAAGAAACTGGTGGTTGAGCCAGTCTCCGAGTCGAGAACCTTCCGTAAAAAGCTTTCTACTAGAAGAGATTGATCGCAAACGTTCGAGAGTCGTCATTCTTGTTTTTTTTTCTTCTTCTTCCAATGCTTCGATTGAAAGTTGAAGACTGCAAAACGCCAGTGTGTGGCGAGTGTGTATGCAAGATTTGATAATACGCGAAATCGGATCCCTAGGGCCAAACGGGCACCATAATGTGATCTTATATCGTCCGTTATGTCAGTTCAATTTGAGATTTTTTGCCATCGTCGTGTTGATTCTGATCGTGGAATCGTGAGGGTCGTGGAGCGATATGAGCGTCCATACTAAATTGCATACGTACGAATAATGGACGGACATTTGATGTAAATAAAAACAAAACTGGCCATACAAAAGCTCAATATTAATATGGCGACTTTCAATGGATAGTAGTTAATATATTTAACCATTAAAATTTGATCCGAGACTTGAAGTAGATAGGTGCATGGAATTCATTGCAATTTTACACTGCACTTTTAATCAAAAACGTTTATACATGTATTATTTTTGGGATTTTTATTAACATATTTTCGTTGGGTTACATCGAACATCTTTTCTTGGGCGAGAAGGTATTCATAATCCAACAGCCAATAAACGAAACAAATGTGTTTGGATGAAGGGGAAATTTGATCAACAGTTTAGAACAGCGTGTGGCCATGAGAAAACGAAGAATTGCTTAGGTCATGGTTTAAATTGCAACCATTGAGAGTGTATTTTTTAATAAATTCAGAAATAAAATGTTCTATTCATCAAAAGGAGAGAAATAAAGTTGATCAAGATCTATAGTGAATCATTTAATTTTAACACATTTCTATGAAATATGCTAGGTAGTCTGAGCATTTTTTCAATCATAAAATTTTTGATTGATTTTCCCCCCAAACAAATTAATGGTTTTTATTTATATTCTGTTAAAAATATGGCTTCATATTCGAGGAAGTGTCAATTCTTTTCGAGTTGCTATTTAAGCATTTAGCAATGCCATTAATATCATTGAAACCGAATATAAGGCAATCATACTGTTATATTTGAATTGTATTGAGAATATCTATATATTTTTCAAATTAGGAAAGAACCAGTACTTTAACAAATACAATGTAGTCAGTAGCACTCGATCTGATAGACTTTATATAAAATATCTAAATAATTATGTCGTTTGTGCGATAAAAATAAGATAAAGACTTCCAAGGAATTTAACCGTCGTTAAATTTAAGGCAGATGTCTAAAGCTGAGACTGTTAGACTTGCTAATAAAACAGTCCATTAAATTGTCAATCGAGCTTCGAAACATAAAACTCAACCCCTTATGCGCGGAGCCTCGAAACACCATAATGAAGATGTGCGCCATAAAATTCCTAAACGTCCACGAATCCCATAAAACAAACATTGAACCGTTTTAAACATAATGTTCATACGCTCTTGTGTACAGTAAATAAGTTTCTTATTACGGAGATCGATCCATGTATTAGATACGGCGAATAAACTAAATACAGTATCGATTTAACTCAATTATCCACATACGAGGGAGTGTGGATCCAAGCATGGTTGATTCGATCGATCCGATCATGATCATTAAACGCCCCCATGAAGTGGTTGCATCAATTTAATATTTCGTCTGAGTCATCGGCCTCAAAAATCGTCACGGATCATCGGCACTATGAGATCGCCGACCTCGGCAACTTTTCGGAATCGATATTTCAGCAAAATCGTGAATGCGATTTGCATCACTGTGAAAAGTCCGTCCGGCGATCAATTCGGCCCAATTGGGGCAGTAAATAATTCATAAGCCGCTTGAGGATGCTTAAGAGAGCGTTTTTATGCTAATTCTAAAAATACGACTAGGATCTTGGTGAAATTTCTCATATATCAATGCACAAAGCATGGTCATTAATAAGGGGATAGAAATTTAATTTGGCGCATTGAACATAATATATGTTCGGATAATTGCTTAGCAAAATGCGTGTAAGGATAGAGTAGCAGAACCACTCGGCTTTTATGCGAATACCATTATAGGAAAACCAGTATTAGAGTACTTAAGAGGCAAAGTCAATTTTATTTTTCACCAGCGTAAGCACTATCTAATTAGCGCTTGACCAAAGATCATTACAAATTTGATCAGCGATGGTAGATTTTTGTCCGGTTGATAGTGTGTGTGTTTTGGAGTTCAATTGTCTTACTTAGAAATCAAAAATTCAGTCATTTAACCATGGTTTTTTGCTCGATTTGATCAAATCATGCTTGTCTGATTGTTAAGGCAAAGATCGAAGATATTCAAACACTTGAACATTCGAATATCGTCTTCTAGGATAAGCAGATATTCATAATAGTTTATCCAATAAATGAAATAAATGTGTTTGGATGTAAGAGAAATCGTTTAAAGCAGCGAGTAGCCACGAGAAAGATGTCTATTGATTAGTTCATGATGAGTGAGTTATGGCTTCATTTCACCATCATATTTACTAAATATGAAGGCATTTTAAATTGATAATAGTTTCACACATAGGCCCTATGACCTAAGTGTCAGGGTTGTGAAAATATATTTTTTTCAACACCTTTAAATCTTCATAACTTTTTAATATGTGGTCGTAATAGCACGTAACTTAGGACGTGCCCTATTCCATGGCACGCATGGACTTCAGACCTGATACCATTGGATTTCTTTGCCTGGGAACGTGCAAAATAATTAATTTACATGACAGAGGTGCTACAAAAGAAATCCTAATTGAAGGAAAAAAAATCGACTTTGCAAAAATGAAAGAGGAAATGCTACTTCAGATAACTACAATTAAAATAAGAAAAAGGTGTAATGCGTGCATATGAAGCAGAGGTGGTTAATTTGAACAAACTGTGTAAATAAATGTAATAAAATATCTCAAACATGGAAAAGTATTTTCTTGACAGTGACCCTGGTAAACTGGTAAACTCTTCAAGTTTAACGACTTATTGAATGATTTGTATGATTTTTAGCATATTGTTGGAAAGGTTATAAACTAGAGAACTTTTTAAAATTAAATTAAGTTAAAAATACTTTAGAATTTTACTAGAAGTTGACATTTCTCATTCGTTTGCACATTTTTTGTGACTTTGGAAGCTCAAAATTAATTTTATTGTCTCATAAATTTGTATCTTTATAATTAAACTACGAAAATAATGCTTTTTAAACAGGAACATTACTAAAAAAAAAACATTTTTGCCATCATGGGAGAGCATTATATCAATAGATGCATTAGGCGACTGGGATTTTGAAGAACAGTAAAAGACCGGACCGCCCAAAATCTAATATGGAAGTCAAGGATATATTTATTATCATTTTTTGTAGTCGCAGTCGTCTTTCAGTTCCTGAGTTGGTTACAAAATTAATTTAAACCAAATCGCATGAATTTACATATATTTTTACATTGTTGAAGAAATTCAAATGAAATAGTTTTGATGAAAGTTATTTACAAATCAATGTGTGTTATGAGTACTAAGCGTTTCCAAACTTATTGTCGGTAATGTACTTGTTATCCTGGGTTATTGTCATATCCTGTCAGTTTGGATTGAATGGAAATGGTAGTATTTTGTAGGTTCACATCAAAAACCGAAAAATATCAGAACAATTGTTTAGTCTAAATTGCGACAAATTGACACGCAAAATATGGAAACAGATTTGTTTTCAGTACACGATGATATCTGCTATCGATACATCATCGACTACGTTAAAAATATTATGGTGGGTCATCTTCGAGCCGAGAGTGAAATCATAAGAATCGGTGGAATTCACGAGTAGTCCGTACGAGATCGTCGATTATCCGAAGAATCGGGCACGTCCTCCTCGTCGATGGGTGGTTCAAATCACCATCGATGGCCGCCATGGGACGCAGCGTAAAAAATCGAATTGTTAATTAAAACCGGCGATGGTACGCAGCGTTTTGATTTATACGCCAAACGTCGAAGATTCGCGCCACGCCCGCACGGTGAACAAAAGTGAACGTGACGTCCACTAAAGTCGCGGGGTCAAACGCCATTCGCGCATCATCACTTTGACCTTTCAGGGTAAACGACAATCGAGGAACACCATTCGGAGTACGCATCCTCGCTGAAAGAGCCAGACGACGATGCCGATGAACTCGACGCCGAAGAGGGCAAAAGAAATGGGAGCACGCATGGTGTGAAATCGGTCAAAGTGCTTGTGCAATTTATAATAATAACATTACGTCTCTTTCGATACGATCAAATAGTCATTTTTATGTGCGACGAAAAGCAAGAAATAGCAATTTGTTTCAAAATGGCGCGTGGGATACTTCCGAAAAAATGGGTTCCCATAAGAAATAGAGCTTCGATTGGCGAGTGTAACGTGTAAAAATAATTTTTATTCGCTGATTTCACCGACGTTTTATTAAAATTGACGACGTATTGTTAAGGGAGCGCCTGAAATGGCAGTGGGTCGTTTGTATGGCGAGACGAACGAATGAAAAAGAAACCTTGCTATTCTCAAATTTGTAAGGGTAAGTCGGATATGGACCATTGTGATTATATGAACGATTCCCGAGATGCACTTCTTGAGCGTCACGTAAGATTTGACCCCCTTGCAACGATACAAGGGACTGGATTTCATATACACCAGAAAGCCCTTTTCAATAAAATTAACATGGTTGACTCGAATAATTCATTATTGCTTTCCAAGGAAAGATTTTCGGACATTAAAACCACTCGCGAATTATGTTACTTTTAATATCGAGTGCACAAAGAGAACCACTTACAATTTAAACTCAACAATAAAAAACAGCAAATATTTCAGCCAATATAGATGGCCAAGAGGAGAAATAAATAAGAATGCAATGAAGCATAAGATCAGACTTATCAAGCATATTAATGTTAAATGATACAATTAAATTATAGTGGAAACACATTTCTTTAGGATAAAACATTTTTTTGTAGGCTCTACAATTTATTAATTTATTCTGCAAGACTTTAATATAATATTAAAAAATATTCATATATGCGAGTAAATATGATTTAAATTGATGGTCATGCAAATTCAGCAATGGGACTTTGCACCGTCGACTTGGCGCGCATATTTTCGGCGCAAAGCACACTGAATGGCCAATAATCTATGAAGACATTAAAGCAAACACAGGAGCAATAAATTCGCTCGAAAATATATACGCCGTATTTATTGCATGACGTCTTAAATTTCCCATAAAATATGCGCCGGCGTCCATTATTCGGGCTATTAAGATAAGTCCGAATTTTCACTTTCGTCGAGCTAAAAATATCAAAAACGGCGTGATTCTTCTCGTGGAAAATGAGACGTGGGCCGTATAGGCGTTAAGTGTTTTTTCTAAAGTTCGCCTGCCCACGTTTTCTACGCCTGGGGGCAACATTCGACACCCGATCCAGTCTTCCGATGGGAACTGCGACAAATCAAATACGAATGAATAAACGACAGGCCGGTTACGTGTACCGCCGAACCGGAAACAATTATCTAACTCGGTACGGAAGAATCGGGGAGCGGTCGATTTTGAATCGACAACTACAAAAAAAGACCGAAAGAAAGATCGGTGTGGTAAATTTACATGCTCGTCGGAAAGTGACATCAGTTTTGTGAATGTCCGAAGAGTGCTTGTGTAATGTCATTAGCGTATTCTTAATTATTTATGAGGTCGATATGTTTATTTGACGCTCAATTACGAGGCCTTGTCGATAAATACTTTAATTAATATCGATTTTGAACACTGTTTCTAACGAAAAAGCGGCGTTTTCTTACAAATTCTTAACTCGTTTTAACGCAAAAGGCAACACCATTTCGAGACAGAGAGTGTCTTGCGTACATCGTACGTTGTATAGATCGTTAACCCAAATTTATCGACTAATAATGATATGCGAATGATATAATGAATCGATTTCAAGTGTATTGTTTATGTACAAACTTCATATACGCTGCGACGGTCCTGATAGATAAGTGCATACATAATACAAATATAGCATCTGTTTATGATGATTTAAAATTAGCTCAATACTCAAAGGGTTACATACTATTGATAAAGATGAAAATATCAGTGAGATTAAGTTAAGATTAACAGTAAATAAATTGCGAATATATTGATGTAAAAATTTGAAACAGGTTATTTTCCTCGGATGCTACCTCTTCATATAACTTTTATGAGGCAAAATTGCTTCATGTAAATTATGGGATTTTCGTTTTATTCATTGAAAACAGCTGAAAATATCGCAATTGATGAATACATATTTCCATCCGAAATTGGATACATGATGAATAAATCAGACAAATTGGCATATGACGTTGATGTAAATGGATTGACATAATTGGGAAAATACGTAACGAGACCTACGTCAGTATAATTAGGCGAGTTCCGTTATTTTAAATCTTATTGAATTTATTAATATTGTTGGTTTGATCTGAATGATTTTTTAAATCTTAATTTGAAGATAAACTTGCAGGGAAAATAAAGAACACTAAGAAAAGGGAAATAACAAGGCGACATCATCAGAAGCTTCAAATTAAAGACATAATATTTTTTTGGGTTAATAAATGATTTTTTTAAATTTGAAAAAAAGATGCAATTCTCACGACATAATACATAATTTGCAAAAAAAAATGTATTAGGATTGCTGAAATATAAGAATCTTGTCATAGAAAATTATCATTAAATGGAAAAAAAGTTTAAAATTGATGATGGAATTATGAAAATGCTTAGCCACTTTCATGAAATATTTAATGATTAACGAGTAGCTAATGGCTTATTATTAATACATAGTTTTTAAACGTTTAAGATCATCAAGAGTTGAAAAGCTGCATGCAATATTGCAAAGGAGTCGAATAAGCATGATCATAAATGATCGCCGCTATCGAAATACAAGAAGTTCAAATCTCATATTACACGATGCATTCGCGGAACCACATAACCGTGTAATACGAAGGCCGATTGTGGATTAAACTGCGGTAGAAATACTATTAAAATAATGTGACCAAGTGGGCATAATGAAGGCGGTTATCTAACACCGTGTTCGATTTCAAATCAATTTGGACGGACTTAATTCGATCGAAGCGGATTTTCGCCAGTGCGAAAGAGTTTTTAATTAAAATCTCAAAGTATTAACAAGCCTTATGCTTGTAGAATTCTGTAATAAATGATTTGAGCATTAGATACGCCCAATCTCCAAGGAGATATCTAATCTCGGATGATAAATCACATTCGTGCCCACATTGTCTATTAGGAATATTTTTGATTCGGAAGATACAAGAGATTAATAGCAGTTACATACTCCAATGGGATAACAAAAAGGGTGCTCTTCGTGAAGAAGATGCGTGATCGCGCTGGGCATTACACTCACTTCCATATTCGTAATACATAAATTAATATGTTATACGCATTATCGGGGTAACGATCTCGTTTTTTATAGTTAAATAATTTCGCTAATAATAATGCAAGCCTGTGGCTATTTGTGAGAGAAAAACACGAGAGTGAAAGTTGACGGTATAACTAGATTGGAACTGGAACTTAATATGGTCCACGTACCGTGTTTCATCATTTTTTTCCGTTTTGTATGCAAGAGACGTGCGTAGATGTACTTTTCTTTTTAAAATTGTAGAACATATGAATATTCCATCACATAAGGCAATAATTTCAGCATTCACAGACAAATATAAACCGAATACTGCTCGAGTTTCATCATCATTTGGGGGAGTTAAAAAATTCCAAGCGTTTATTTGGTGGATTAGTATGGTAATTTCCGGGCAATCGATCGTCTGAATTCAGACTTATTTTGATCTCATAGATCCAAAATTATCATATAATAACGCATGAAAAATTATTCCCTTAGAAAAATCATCTATGGAAAATTCTTACATCTAATAACAGCTATGACACATTAAGAAATAGAAGAAGAAAAAAATTAAAAGCACTCAAATGGAATATAAAAGGCTTTTTATATTAAGATTTTCAATGTATCTTTTATGAGACATAAAAAGTTTATTCATGGATAATATTGTATAGATTGACTCTATCCGGTCGTATTCTTGGTATCATTATTGCATTACTGGTCGAAATTATTTTGATGTCGTATGTATTCAATGCAATTGTATGAAAAATGCAAAAATGCAATGCCGCTTTTTTTAAATCTCACTATAATATGCATAAATTTCGAATTTTTAAACATATCTTAATCATTTTTTTGATATGTACTCAACAAACTAAACCAATATTCAATTTCAGAAAGAAAATTCAAAAACATGTCTCAAGATTCGATACTTTTTTGAGGAAATTTAGCAAAAAAGTAAATTTTGTGAATGAGTTTTTTTGTGTTACGCAGTTTATGCACAGTGTTTTGTGAATACGAAAATTCTCGTAACCCGCTGTTAACGTGTTAAGATATGCGTATATTACTTTTGTGGTCAATATCACAAGCATAATACAATCATCTCGCCATAATAATCCGTAACAAATTCGACACCAATACTTTGCAAATCCTCATATTTCATAGGCCATTTTTACTAATTGAAGAGCAAAATATTTTTATACGAAAATCTCTTATAAACATCAATCGCAGATGATTCGATATTCAATGGTTATATAATAGGAAATGATCGGATATTCGACCGAAATTCGTTCAATTATGATAGTTTTAATGTGAACGAACTTCGAATTTATCTCAGAATATGATAAATTGTCGATGATTGATATTCCTTATAGGCACAAATACATTTTTGGACAAATTTGCGAACCCAAATGAAGATAAATCCTACGAACTTATTGAATGATGTGTTATTTACGAGTAGAATGATGATGTATGTATGTGCATTTGTGATATTGCGGAAGTTTACTTGGCCCTTATACGATCGTAAAGGGCATCCACTCTGGAACAGTGGATTGCAATGAGAAGGCAAGGATTCGCTCGGGTCGTGGATTTGGAATAAACGTTCAATTGTATATAGCGATCCATTTATATGTAGGACAAAATTGGATTAATTTATCAAAAATAAGGTCAAAATCCAAATGTTCTCACGTTTTTATATCAATTTTAGGGGTTGGTCTTCGTACCTGATGGAATAAAAGCACGTGTGTCATAAATGACGCAAATTCAAAATGCACCCTCCTTCGGGGCAGAACAGCTGTTGCATCATAGCGCAAGAAAAAAGTGCATAAAAGAAACATGTCTATGAAAATTTGTAGCAAACAAGACAGTGGATGGATGCATTGTTGTAAAATCGAGGGTTCTTCGAATTTTGTAGCAGCGATGGGGTGCGAACAATGCGTAATTTACGCGTGAGAAAATTTTTTAAATACGATTTTTCGCAACGATCCACAGCTTCCCAAAATATGCAAAAACATTCATCATTCATCAGCATCGCTTGGATACGTTGTTTTAATATGCGTATGATGATATCATACTGAGAACAACACATTTTAATACTGCTCAATAAATTTTATGGCATTTTCATACCCGAATGTTCATTTCAGACGCTCGTAACTCTAAACGCGATTTTTGCTCGAATGAAGCACAAGAACGACGACAACAGAATAATGCACGAAAGCAAAAACGTCTGAATGGATGCTTCGATTGGGCTTTCATCACATAAAAGTGATTGTAAACATCTCGAATTTAGTTTCGTATTGAAGCTCAATGTTTGGATTTGTCGATGTTGTAAAATCTGCATAAGAAACTAAGCGATACGATCGAATAATATATGCAAATTGATCGAATGATTTTTATGCTCGAAGAGTGTCATTATATATTTGATCTTAAAAGCACATCATTGGCTGATATTTATGAATCGATCTTGTTTTTAATAGGTAAATATGAATTCAAACGTGTTATCGATTGTATTTGATGCATTGTGTTCATAAATTCAATCGATTTGATTAGTATGATCAAATTATTTAGTATCATGTTATGGTACTCACGTGCATGCTTGCAATTTCTCGCAAAGTCAATCCGTAACCCATGAATGAAAGAAGGTCGATTTTATTCCACAAACAGCATAATAAACATGTCTTTCTTGCAAATGTAAAATTTGAGTCACTTAAAAGTAGCACCTGACTGATTAATGTTTGTAAATACACTAATTGCGATGGTTATGCTTTCAGGCGCAATTTTTATTCAGTCATTATTTTATTCGTATGGGGAACAGAGTCTAAAAGACAGCACTATTGATTGGATCGATGATCGAAAACACAAGTTAAGTCCTTCGTTGGGATTGTATGGACAACGAGCCGAGCGAACGCATATATACGTCCATCCACGCGCGTAAGACAACGCGGAATGAGCGTCAGCGCGCCGAAGTGTTTACAGGAGAAGCACGCGGCGGGGTTTCGACTAAACACGGTCAAATTGTACCCAAAACTCGGGTCCAAAACCGTCATTAGGGCCCTGTGTCTCTCAAGACCGCCAACAAACAGGGCGTTTCAACCTCGATCATCAAACGCTATCGCCAAAATACGCTCTTAGATCACCTGGTAATGAAGGAATGATTCACTAGTACGCTGTGAATCAAAGCGCACTGCTAAATTCAACTTAGTCATGCAGACTTCCAAGCAAAAAATAAGCTCAAAGTATTATTCAGACTGCGATTATCATGATACATGCAAGAGAGATCGGTGGATTCTTGGTAATCGAAAATATTGACAAAATTCAAAGCAATACATGACATAACATAAAATCGACAGATCAAGTGTTACCAACATAAACCCTCACATATAATCATTTTTAAAATTCGCCAAACAAATACAATTTTCTGCACCACTTCAATGTTGAGCAAATCTGGAATCATCAATTGAAATTATTGAATAGATGCAGAACTATTCAGCTAGCTCTGGTCTAATCAATCCCTCAGTAGTGAAGCTTTTATAATATGGCACAAACGTGGAAATATAGCTTGTATGTAAAAAATCCAGAAAGTGAATAAATGGATGGTTTAAAGCAAAATGAGAAATTTATCTATCCTAGAACAGTTGTTCCGATGTTTCAAAAAATAAAAACATCAGAATAGCTCCAAATAATTGTTAAAAATTTTAAAGTGAAAAATCCTATGAACTTATTGAATGATGTGTTATTTGCTAATTTAATTTAAAATATATGGTTTTTTTTTAAATATCTACGGTGTTGTTCATAACCAATTATTATTATCGTCCACCCAAATCTTTATTTTTGTCCATCCTTGTGAATGTATCAACGAGTCCATGGATGACAGTGCCATCTATGGACAGACATGCTATGCTCTAATGTAAATCCATGTTTCTGTCAGCTCCGCCGCAGTGTGTAACAAGCTGATAATGAACCATGCCCAATAAATGAACCTTAACACTGTTGATAGCACACAATATTCGTTCATTTCTTCGGAATATTTATTAAAATTTCAATGCATGGTATCTGCTTTTTGTTGTTCAGCTATTTTTGCCTATTAATGTGCTGCGAAAATAAAATGATAAGGTTACCGTGCCGTCTGTCAGTTTACTTCTGAAGAAATAGGTTTTGCAAATGAGTGATGATGCTCGGCTAATAACGCTTCTTCAGAACAGTCAAGGGGGAATAACAAAATTATGCAACAATAAGAATGATGCGAGTATCTTAATTATCAAAACAAACGCCTATTCTCAAGACAACATGAACAATCGAGCTTCGATTTCATAACACTCATTCTGTTTTTAAACCTTGTTGAAGTTGAAAACTATAGTATTGTAATTTGTATGCATTTTATTTTATGATTTTAAATGCCGAATGCCCAAACTGCTAGAGCGTAATGAGTGCGTACAAATGCGACTCGCCGGTGAGTCGTTTGCATTTAAAAGGTTAAACGTGTATGGGTACCTTTACAGCACGGCCTTGCTACCGATATATGAGAGTATGATGAGACGCAAGACACCCGTCTCTGTCTCCGAATTTTCGTATTCGTCTATTAAATAAGAGTCTCATAAAACGTTCTATGAAGTTATTTAGAGCGATTTTGTATACAATAAATCGGCGTTGGTTTTTTTCGCAAGTGTTGACAACGACGATATATCGGCGTCCGGCATCGAGAGCGTTAATATTCAGTGTCAAAAAATATTATCAAAACTATGGATAAAATTATTTGAATGAATTATTTGCAAGGAATATAAAGAACATCATCAGCAGCCTCAAGTTAAATGGCATCTTATTATAATATGTATTTAAATACATATTATAATAAGTTTTTAACTTGTTTTGAACGCGGTTTGTGGCGTTATAATTATGTACCTGAGCAGATCCTCTTTTTTGAGTGACTACTCGTTGATCCAAATCATCTGTTAAGATGATGCGCAGTTTGTTTCAGATCATTTGATTTTTCATGTTGTGTTTTTATCTGCATTTTTATATTTCTTCTGGCATAGCAAATCAGTTCGTATACTCTTATTAAAATGGTTTCAATTTGAATAAATTTAATAAGAGTATAATAAATTTAATTCCCTCCAGTTTTATCCCTTTATACGCATAAAATCTTTCATTCCAGAGTTAATATCATATGGAGATTTGTCTGGAGAAGTGGATATGGATGAACGATTTAAGAATGGCGAAATTTAAAATGAAAAAAAAACAAGCCATAAGCTTGAATGCATTAAAAATTAGGGGAACAAAAATATTCAAAATCTTTAAAGAATTTTTAATTTTTAGTTCAATTAAATTACGATCATAAATATGCACCAAAAAGGAGATAATAGGTCTGATTCATGCAACAGTCAGTCAATATTAAAATAGTGTCCTGGATAGTAAGTGTAATGGTAAATTCAAAAAATATTATGATTTTTCAAAAATAAAGTTACCCAGTAATAAGCAAACAATCCACTTTCTATATAAAAATATAGCGAAAAATCATTTTAATGCAACTAAAGTTTTAAAAAAAATACGACATAAATTGAGTGTCGATATGTAGATTTTATTTTTAATTGGAAAAATATGTCTTCGGCTTTCAACATTTAACGATTTCATGTCGTTAAAATGCTTCATGCTCGGTTGCCTATGTTCTAGGATCCTGTAGTTTCCCACATCGACTGGCGCCATATTTATTTACTCTTCGCGGTCTGATACTTTCTTTAATTAGGTCAAATAGAATTCCATTCCCTTTTCTATATGACACTAGTCATTATATTTCTTCAAATTAAAAGTATACTTTAGCACCCTAAATGTCAATAATCCATAAATTCTATTAATAACGAAATTAATACTTGAAGTTGACGCTCTATTTTATCACAAAAGGTCAATAGTTTAAATCTCATAATTTTAATATATTGATGTTTTCAAGACTCTTTCATCGATAAAAAAGCCATAAAATTAAACTTGTTTTCAGCTTAAATTCAATAAAATTTACAGATAATGAGTTACATTTAATTTGTTGAAATGTAAATCGAAGATAAATGCGATGCAATTAAGGTTTGCAGACTATATTTAAGCACCCATCATAAAACCAATTGTGCAATGTACGACTTTAAAGCGACGACGATGAAGGCAGTACTAAATGATTTATGTTGCGATAAGAGTTATGATTTGAAGGAAAATATCCCAATTTACCTGAAGGCTTTATGGCACTTGTGAAATGTGTTTGTTATTAATAATCGCTCTGATTTATGCATCGATTGGAAAAAATGAGTTAATCTCGCAAATATTTCTGAGGGATAAATTTATGGACGAGAGTTAAATGGCCAAATAAATCTGCACGATTTGCAGCGGTGACCTTTTATTGCAAGAAGGGCGACTCGAATGAATAAAAACGTTGAAAGGTTGAAGACGGATCCAATTTGCGATGTCAGGTTGTAAAAGTAACATTCCTCGATGGCAACTTTTAGTGCGAATTAAATTGAAATAAATGTCCTTCAAAGTGCTTCGTATAAAATGGGATTTGCAGCAGTCTCCATTGAATTAGGGTCTAAAGCATTACCTAAGATCGGGTCATCGACTATTATCAGGTCAGTCCAAAAGTTCATGCGCATTTTTGTGATTTTTTTAAATAGTGTAAATAAAACACAATTTAACATTAGATTTCGAACCTTTCGAAATATGTCGTCACTTGAATAATGTATTAGTTAGTCTGTCATCAATTTTCGTAAATATCGGACGCATATTAGTACCCATAGAAAATGAATATCGATAATCAATACAAACGTGCTATGTTATATATATATTATTTTCGTGTGGCGAATCTGCCAGATCTGTAGCAATAAAAAATAATAGTGTACATGGCGAACATACTATCAGTGTAAGGACTGCCCAGAAATGGTTTAAAAAATTAAAATTGGTGAAAGCAGCTTTTATGATGAACTCCGTTCAGGACGTCCTGTTGGTTTTAATAACGACGTTCATAAAAATGTTAAGGGGTCAGAGCCACAATTAATAGTGGATCAGATCGCAGAAAGGATGGATTCATCTCATGAAACAGTCTTTCGTCATTTAAAGGAGATTGGAAAAATATCCAAGCTTGGAAAGTGGATACCGCTTTTAAGTTATTATTCATCAAAACTAGGGAATCCAATTCCGAACCAAAATTTCGATCCCGGGATTTCGGGATTGCATTAGCCAATCCCGGGATCAGTCCCGGGATCCCGGGATCAGGATTTTCAATAGTTTGAGAAATTACATTACCCAATTTCCGTATAACACTATCAATGTGACAAAATACTATTCTGCTGAGACACGGACTAAAACTCGCAAAATTCCCGATTTCCCGACTAATTATTTATTTCCGTCGCTGCAGATGAATACTTATATTCTATAATACTTTGATGCGATTTATGATTATACTACGGAGGAATACAAAAATTCTGAACCCCGTATCTATTATATTTCATATCGATATTCCCATTATTAGAGTCAAGGTGTAGTAAATACATCACCGGTAGGGAAAGATTAATATAACAATTTAAAAAAAAACATAGATTAGCAGTTACTGCCCCTAGGCGTCGCCTAAGCTCGCCAATTAGTAGTTCCGTCACTATTTCCAAGCATCCAGATTTCGGCAGGAATGTCTTCATTTAGTAGCCTACATCGTGCTGGTGAGGTGTACGATTTCAGTTAGATAAAAATTTTAATCTCGAATTTTTCGGGATTACGTTTATTAATCCCGGGATTCATGAGCACATTAAACTGTCCAGGATCCCGTTTGGATTCCCTAATCAAAACCAGTGTCTTTCTACAGTAATGGAATTAAAAGTTTATCTGTAACATGGCGAGAAATTGTAGATAGCGGAAGAAAATATATCATTGATTAAAAAGTTAAATTGGGTTTTATTTTGACTATTTAAAATAAATCCCAAAAATGCGCACGCACTTTTAGACTGACCTGATAAATGCAAATATGCCAAATGAAATAACATGAAATCCAATAATGTGGATTTTACATAATATTTTAGACATTTATAATGAAATTTATACTGATTATCTCGTCATTTGAGCTTTGTTAAGAGACATAGAAAAAATCTTTTCTGTTTGGTTAGTAATATGTAGAACATGTCGAAAACAAGTACTTAAAAAAACGAATAAACGAAAATGAAAGAATCTTACTGAGCCAGATTGAACTGTTTTTATTTTATCGTGAACTTGAACTGGTAGATACAAAAAATGGTAGTGAAAAGATCATGACATGATATTCTACATATATCCTTTTATGTTTTATTAAATTTGTTTAACTGGGAATGTGGATTTCCAATAAAAAGCATCCCCATTTTCGATTTTGAGATGCGCTTCTTGAGTATTATGTAGATCTTTCCCTTTTGCGAAGAAAATTTTCGAGTAAATATAATATAGTTATCTGGGGTGGTTTTTTAAAAATATTTTTCAAGGAAAGATGCATAGTTATTATAATCACCCAAATAATCTGATGAGATAATTATGTAAGCGCCCTTCGTTACATTCAATCTGGTGGTCTGCTGGGTGAGTGTTCACAAATATCGGTTTATTACTTGAGTTATACTATATGTAGAAGGTAATAGAAAAATTGCAGCATAAGAGTCTGATCTATCAATGTAGCACAATAAGTGGTATGGAAGATACTGTTTATGAGAAATATTTTTGTTAAGGGAAAAAAGTTAATGATACAAATTTTGTTCCATCTCGACGTATAATTGAAGACATGAATTGAATTTTAAGTTAACTTGAGATTAAAGAAGCGACGTCTATCATTACATTATTCAAATCAGGCATTTATTTCATAGTTGGATAGTACGTCGTAATGTTGGAGGAATTTTGAATCGCTATGAAAACAATAATAAAAAATTAATTGCAAACTATTGTCATATTGATATCGGTTATTAAAGTCGCCAAATATGACGTTGGACGAAGAAAAAATTAGAAAAACACGCAATTAAGACGAATCCACACCCACGGCGTTGTAGAAAACGAAACCGCATCGTACCTTAAAACGTGTACAATTATGTAAATTGTATATTGGCCATATCGGCAATTTTCTGTATAATAAAATTCAACACACCATAATTGATTTACATAAATAAATCCTTTAAATATTCAGGGTTGAGGGCAAAAAAATGGCTGCGAAGAATTTAGGCACGCCGAAAGGTAAAAAAGCATTAGCGAAATATTAGAATATTCATAAAGTTCTGGATGAGTAATACCACGAAGAATGTTCCAATCAGCTGAAACATTTTCAACAAATCAAACTGAATATTTATGTTCGATTCGTTAATGCTTATTCATTATGGGTACAGTTAGCGAGCAGATCGGCGAGCAAAGTAGCATCATCATCCATTGCAGACCATTTCATAGCAGGGTAATGAATGTGAAGCACAGCTACTGTTACGATGAAAGGCTCGTAATTTTCTTTTCGAATAGACATATCATCATCTAAGACTAACTGTTGTTCCAAATAAAATTTAAAAAAAATCAATGGACCAAAAACGTGAACACGACGTACAAAGGTCAACACGTAATACAGTGATTCTTACACAGCACAATCGTGTAAGTTACACGCGAATAAAAAAAAAAACAACAACTGGACATATTAATCCTTGGACGCACTATTTCAGTATTTTCCGACGAAAAAAATATTTATCATTCTTAGTCGAGGTGAAGGGCAATCTCCGTCGAGGCTCGTCCCTTTCATCCGAATGCTCGTATGAGAATTAGTTATTCAGCTACTGGAATTCCTAAAGCCCCGTACAAAAGGGATCGTGTAACAGCTTTAAAAAAAGATCACACAGCTTCTTAAGAAAGAACCAAAAAAACTCTAAAGATGGATGATATGTAAATAAAAAAGTTCGGGCAATAATAACGATACGTTATGTGGGCGTTTCTCAAACGGTGTACCGTTTAAAGCGCACAATAATCATTATATAATAAATTAACGGACTTACTGACGAAGCATTTGTACATTGTAATCTCTGGACACATGAGCGATGCTTACCTGTAACAAAAATATAGAGGATAAGAATAAAATACATTGAAATACATTGCAAATCCTTATATATGAAGTACGGCGGGATAATTGGTAGTCGTTTGGACGCTTGGAACTATTGTATTATTGTTTGTACTCTTATTATAAAGAATGAGGTTCGAACATCCGATCAATGTATCCTATCTAAAAAAAAATCCTATTCGAATAATTGTATCCTAATTTATACAAATGTGAAAGGCAATACGAAACCACTTCATAAATACGCCCGATTCTCAGTAAAATCTTTCATGGAGATCATCTAAATAGGATAACGAATATGATATTATATGAAGTAAGATGGAATTTAACAAATAATGGAATTTGAGTGGTATTCCTTTGATTGCAAGACGCAGAGTCGTAACGATATATATCGTATATTAAATATTATTATAATGTATATTTTAAAATAATATTCGAAGATAGTCCCAAAGGTACCCGACCTAATGTATAGATGGCGGTTGTGGTTTAAAAAAAAAATACAATGATGCCGTACGAGTTGCCAAGACGAACAGCGCAGTGGTCGATCAAATGAGGTAACCACCCCAGAAATGGCGAAGAAAATCCACAAAATGACATTGGATGATCGTCGATAGTAAGTGCGTGAGCTAGCAAACATGATATAAAAATTTTGACATGAGAAAGCTGTGTGTATGATGGGTGCCGCGTTTACTCATAATTAAAAAATACCCCCTTAAAAGAGAACGGAGTGACCACAACGTCTGTGTATCCAACCGGTCCGCTTTTAAGACCGCTGACATGACGAATGGACGCAATACATAAACACGTCTACAGAACGATTACGAGTTGTTAAATTTTGTTTAAATATGGTCAAAAATATTGTTGTCTTTATTTTATTGCGGGCTTATGCCGGCTGAGTCAGTCCAATTTTTAAACGATAGCGAAGAAAAAAGGTATTAGACAACTTAGTTTATATTATAAAAACGGATAGAGTTAATCAGTGTTGGTTCATATGAAGTATAATGGTCAAGTAAAATAAAAACAATGTGCAACTCTTGACTGGGTCAGTTCTTTGCCATTCCCTTGTTACAGCCCTGGTTAGACGTTAATAATAATCATCAATTTTTTTAAAAAAATATTATGATTGCCAAGCGTTTTAAATGCATATGCATCTTTGCTAATGCAAGTAAAGATCGAATTTCAAATAATAACATGGGCAAATTCTTACTTTTTATGACTACTGCCTTGAGTAATTAATCATTTCCTTCCAGTTTCTTTCAATCCGGGTCATCATATTTCGAACCTCAAGATTCAATATTTATTTTAAACGACCATAAGCTGCATTTATATGCGTTAATGCATTCATATTTACAGTATTTCTTCGATTTCTATGCGTGTTTAACAAGTACAAGATATATTTGAACATATCTAAACGTAATTTATTTCCTATCAGGGAAGTAAAGATTGACGATGGCTGAATGAAATTATGATTGATTCACCTTCGGGATAAGGGACAACACCTACGATATTTACATATCAGTTAGTAAATACAATGGGTCTTTATACACATATAATCCCACAGTTCAATGTTCGATAGTTTATTGGCAGGAATGACAATGAGCAATGTATTATGCATATGTGTTGAGAAGAAACATTAACGAAGTGTGAAGAATGTCCATCGCTTAATCAAAAATTAATAGATAACCGTTATATCATTGGCGTTTAGAGGTCAACTCTAGGCTAAATAATAGGCAATAATGTCTGTAAAACAATTAACCAAATCCTTTGTGTTAACACGGATAATCAGTCAGTCAAAATGACATCACGCCTAGCATAATAAAACATATTCAATGTCACAGACGTGCCTATATCGGCGTAATACGAAACAGCATTGAACCTCGCTCGTAATGTTATAGGATTAAATACGATACTTCAGAGTATCGATCTGATGCATGTCGATGCATTTTTAATGCGACCCGTGCTCTACTTTGAACGAGAGCAGTCCAAGTTATACGTGTTGTGCCGCAGAACAATCACATTTTCTGTTTTAATGGTGCTAAAAATGGGTGACCGCAAACTGACCATATTAGCAAGAGTACTTGCATTGCTGATAATTCTTCCTGATGTATTGCTTTGTTTTCTCTTTCCAGTGCCAATGAAAATACAGATTTCTAAATAGCAACCTATAAATTGAGCCACTTGATTCAACCTAAAGATATCCAAATAGAATGATAAATACTGAGATTGGATACAGGACTGAGTAAAGCCTATTCAATATCCATGCAAGCAATATTTAGCAGCCATCAAATTTGTTATGATGAACATATTTATAATGGGTGTCTTTTATTAATTGAGTATTAGTTAAAGTATTTTTTTTAAATGTTCATATTGATTATTATATCGTCATAATACAGCCACATTGCAAGTCTAGGAGCTTAAGTTTTATTTATAAACACTCACCCAGCGGGTCACCTAAGTGAGCGTGTTAGAAGTCGTTTTCGCGATCATCTTGACAGGGAAACAGGGAATTCGCATGATTATAAAGGCTGAGCAACATTCCTTAGAAGGCTGTGAAAAACTACTAGAAACAACCATGTTGATTTCATTGGAAATACTTTCTGGAGTACATGGAGTTCAGCCCTTCTTTATCTCGCAAGGAAGACACTTAAAAGGATGATGTTGTACACTTTGTATTTGCAAATTAAAAGCATTAATACTATGTCATTAGGAAATCCCTCTTTCTAGAATCCCACTTTCATACTTGTATTTTGTTGTAGAGTGGTTAATCTCTGACTTATGATTATGCTAAGCAGATTTACAGCAATATATCATTTTAAACATTTTTTAATTCTAATATTAATCAAGGATTTGATAGACATATCACTATATTATTAATTCAATCACAATATCGTAGTTTATTTTAATTTTAAAATATTGATATCAATGATTTTAAAAGCACATTCGAATTAAGCGAAATCCAAAGCAAAGAAAAACAAAGTCAATCGAAAATTTGGAGCAGTGAATGACTATGATAAAAATCAAACCTGTTCAGGTCATGATTTGCATTGGAGTAACCACGCATTTGGAGTACATACATCGTAAAATCGTGTAAATCTTGCCAAATTAAAATTAAATTACACTTGATTTGTTGTATTAGTATTTGAATTTTCCACTAAATTTGTGCACGTTTCCCAAGAAACTTTTGAATAGTATTCATTTTTGAAAGCTATTGTACAAACGATATGGTTACAATACGTGTCCTACGTATTGTTAGAAATACTAATGGCTTTTAAATTACGTAGGTTCTTTTAAGAATAAAATGACGCAAGTTCGGTAGCATAATAAGCAATTCTTCTGGTTATTTTTGCAATACCATTTCACGTTCTAGGACCTCATAATGCACGTTGCTCAACACATCAAATTCAGGATATCGATTTCGAAATTCTCAATCGAATCGTAAAATTTTCGGTCAAAGCTTGGCATAAGTCCCCCGGAGAGAAAACAATAGAAACTTAAGAGTTTCACAATGCACTTGAGGCGTGAATTAAATAAACATTTTGACCCAGTTCAAGTCATTCCATGGACACATAGTGATCACGAACTGTCACTATAATACATACGATTGAAAGATAATGCAATGAGATTCTCAAATTTCGTCCCGAAGAAAGAACTATGAACGTGTCTATCGTTGTCAACGTCCATAAAGACGCTACATTATTTGCTTCTCGCGACAAGTACCCGCAGTACAAGTAGAAAGTCTGTTACTCGATATGACAATTAAATTATTTAAAATACAAGGATGGAATAAATTTAGTGGGACTTTCACTGTTATGATGAGGAGGATGGTCGTTGTGCCGGCACGATTTTTGTGTTTGTCCAGCGGGATATGAACAATTTTCTGTATTATCCACACGTGAGATTGTCTTCATTCAAATTGAATTACGATAACAGTAACCTAGGAAAAAATCCTCATAATCGTAGTTATTATGAAATGCACGAAGGTCTCTTTATGTTCGGATCGTTTTTGTAATAACTGTGTAGGAAAATATTTTTTAAGCGTTTCAAAAAAACGTTTTCTTGTACGGACGATGCATATTTTAGGGCGTTGAATATCATGCAAACGATGGCTGTACTTTCGGTAAGAAATTGAATCAATGTTAACAATAATGTATGCATTTTTAATTGCAAACAAGCCCATGGACGATACATTTATATTTGTATTAAAAACTCATTTTTTAGCATAATTTAGAACATTTTATTCGATACACAACAAGATATTTTCGTATCAGTTAAGTTGCGGTTTTCTTTCAAACAAAAATGGCGGTTTTATCGGTTTTCGGTTCTGTTCCTGTTCGACTTTAAGAAATTTTAGGTAAAAAATGTAGCAAATTCAGTCAGAAGATAGGGTAAAAATTCTCTCACAATCTAAATTTGAACTCGAACCTTCATAATAAGAGTCAAGGATCTAACCCATTATATCAACACATAATTAGTTTAAATAAATGGTATTAATGTTTTTTGAAAATTGTCATAGTTATTATTCTTGCTGTATTTTTTCGCAAATGCGAATTATTTTTGATTCTTCACGAACAAAATTAGCTTCAACTTCACTGACAATTAACCATTTGAGTAGCGCGTTAATTAAAAATCTTCATAGTCTTATCATCTGTACAAATCCACTTGTCTGCCAGGACGATTCAGGTTGGGCGACGAGAGTGTTATATTTAACATACGCTACGTTCTATCCGTCTCTTACACTGGATATTCATCACTGGAATTCGCTCGCAAATACGCGTTTATCCTACCATACAGGTTAATCAATCATTCATCTTCGATTCTTATAAAATCTTTTATGCGGCTTGCATTAGCAATTTGAGAAAGAAAATCTTTCATTATCATTTTTTGGATCCTTAACTTTAAACAATATATTAAAAGAAATTCAACTAACAATGATTTAATAATAAACAATTTGCTGATTCTTTCCTGATGTGTGTTGATGCATTTCCTCAACAAACGATTTTGATGAAATTCTATTAAGCATTGTTGCAGCAATGAGGACTGCACGAACCGTACCGATAGACTTGCATGTCTTCTTTGTGAGTTTTTGTGAATTTTCAATTGTCGAGGAGTTCTGTTATGTAAGAATCAGAGGTCCATCACGGTTTGATGATACACAATGGCATTATTGGGTCAATGTGTATCGTCTGAAGACCGAAAGCACAGTTATTTAGGATAAAGGTTCAATAGGCACTCGACTTCTACGCAGAGGGCCTCGGCCAAGAAACGCCCAATTACCTATATACGACTTCGGATCGCATAATAAAACTGTACGCTCATATAATTTATATGGTAGATAGAAAACGATACTCGACTATTTATTCTACACAAGTGCCCTCCAGTAATGCACTCCTACAATAAGGCACACTTCTGGGAAGCCGCCAGCAATCCGGCTCCATCCAGATAATTCGTTATATTCTTGGAAGAAGATGTTAAGCGCGGACGTGATAAATAGCACATGATATGAGAAAGAATTAATTACAGGAGTACACAGAGTTGGAAAATGGATCCGTTTCTTCGATAGATAAACTAGAAATCGACATGCACACGTTCGAATGGACACACTAGCATTTTTTCTTCCTTCATTGCGTAATGTCGATCGAAGAAAGTTTCATTGGGTACGGAATAAAAAATGTCGCACTGCCTCATTAGAAAACTTTCGTTTTTAACAAGTGCTGCATTATTTATCGATATCAAATGGAAACATAGGTGTTATATCTCATATTTAGTAGCGAAGATGACGTTCGATTACCATTACATGAATGCATTACAAAAAGGTTCAAAGGGGTCCCTAAAATACGACTTCATAAATTTAATCAAATTTCGTTTTCATTTCGATTCGTTTTCTTCGACCTTAACACTCACAACAGAGTCTTCGATAATATTCACCGCCATAATGGCAATTTGCTTCATAAGAAGCACGACAAATCCTATGAATTTATGTTAATAAATTACTTAACGTATGTAATTATACATGCTTCAGCCATGTGCTTTAAATACTATGATAAAGTAAATCCTATAAGCCTTAAATGGTAATCAGTAATTCGATGACAGAAGGAGCCTCTGTGGTTAAGGCTCGATGTTAAAACCTTGGATATGTTGAAATATCTGTATTTAAAATTGTGCTCTACTAACCATATAGGATGTTAAGCCTTTATGAGAATTATTAAAGAACGCATAAAGGACACAATATTATTTTATATTTTTAAAAGTGTAAAATTAATGAAAATGGTAAAAACTTTCATTGTTGCAGCATAGATTGTTTTCGAATATTTTTGGCGCGAAACTCCAATTTATGGGTTTTATAATTTTTTGTCGATATCATTTCATACTACAATAATCAAAATATTTTCTGACTGATATTTCAAAATACATACATACCAATATTTTTTAAATTCTCCTGATGATATCAACTAGTTCCATTCGCCTTAAATGATCCAAAATGTGCAAAATCTAATAAAACAACACTTGTTTTATATGTATACAATATGTTTTTTGTGTCAATTAATTCTGAGCAGCGAGTGACCATGATATAGCACGGACGTTCTAAGACCATGTTTTAGGTCACAATGAGTGTCATCGCATAGAATCTATGAAGTTCATCTTCAAGATTAAAACATAATATATATGACTATATAAACATACATTCCGCAGATAATCGCCAAAAAAAAAAAACAAAAAAAAGCTATGACTTACATAGCAAAAGTGAAAGATGCTTTCCATGAATTTTAAAACCCGCATAATTTTGAACCTTCTATATAAAATATATCCAAAATCGCATAAAAATAACATTTAAAGGACGTCTTGCATCATCGGTAAAATTTTAAGGATTTCTGACATCTGGCATTTCAAATACCAGAAATCCAGTAGAAACATACTAATTATTTTAATAACAAACTATCATCACTGTTTGGTAATTTTCGTTGCGATTTTCAATAGTCCTCTCTTTTTCGGAAGAAATAGAATTCCCAGTGTCAATGTCTTCATTGTACTGTGTAGATTTTCTCTTTCCAACAATATAATTTATGATTAGTAAAGATGTCACTATAGTCCCTAACTCAAAAAAGAATAAAACACAAAATGACGACTGTTTAAAAAAAAAATTCAGTCAAGTCATTTTTTGTTCTTATTTTGTCAAAGTTTTAATTTTTTTTAATACTTAAAAAATAAATTTTGACATAAGTCTGGTAGTAAAAATAGAGGGTTATATAGATAAGATTCGTATCCAGTTTGAAGCAAATTAATTAATTAAAACTTGAGATATGATATCAACTGTGTTGAAAAAAGTAGTTTCGAGAAAAACGCGTTAAAAGATTTCATTATGGTAGGACCGGCTAAGTTGCTGCATCACTAAAATAGCTATAACTTCGTAAATAGTTGGAATTTTGGAAATTCCTTTGGAGGATGTATTTTTAAAAGTTGAAACATTGGATAAATGCAAAAAAAAATTTTAAAATCTAATCCAGAGTAAAGGGCGTGGTCATAATTCAGCGATAGCAGATGCGATATGATTTACACAGTCCCAAATTTCGGTTAGTGTTGATGATTTATTTCCTATTTTATCCAAAATATCTTGATACGTAAGAAAAAAATTGCTTTAAAAAAACCGCATAACTTCGAAATCGCACAAAAAAAGTCGCATAAAAAGAGGCTTGAGTCTACATTGGTTATATATAGTATTTTGGTGACACTTGGATTCTTGGATTAAAATCCTGTAGTATCTTTTTTAGTAGGAATAAGATCATGGAAAATATCTTTGATTGGGCATTAAAGCTTTTTAGTTCTGCATTGGACTGCTTCTGACTATGACGATGCATATAAAAAAATCAAGCCATTAAAAAAGCTTTCAGCTCCATATTTCGTCCGAGGTGCTTCCAAAGACGTTTGTACTAAAAAAATAAAAGCATTTTCTTTTTGAAAGTGTTCGTCTTAGAAGTTATTGTTAATAAATCACTTTTATTTAATGGCTATAAAATGTTGACATTTAAAACCGAGCATCAAATATAATGAAATACCAGTTTACGGCTTGCTTAACATCGGGGGTTCAGCTTGAATGACAGTTTTGATCATTGGACGTCATGTCCCATAAATCATCACAATCTTCCTTTCGGCTCACGTCTTCGTGTAGCAGTAGTCCAAAATTTGAATAAATATGGACGCTGTTAAATTTTGGCATATTTGAAATGTTTTTCGATATTATGCATGATTATATAAGCTATTTTCCAGTATGTAAACGCGTTTAAATTAGGTAGTTTAAGAATCCATCAAATCACTAAACGCAACAGTAATGCTAAACATTTTCGTTCTATCGACCTCGGGGTTACTCACCGCTGATGGTTAATGGCACGAGTTCCACAAAAGCCCTGAGGGAAGAATTACAAAGAATGTTTTAAGGTAGAATGCCAGGAAAGAAAAAAAATGTAGATGAGCATTTCGAAGAAGCGAAATAAAAGTATTGAGAAAAATAACGTAAAAATCTTTTAAAAAAAAGCACTCATCTGCATGAAGCTGCAGACACGTACCATAAGTCCATTTCTTTTATTTGCGGTCGAACTTAATATGGTCAGATAATTTTAGAAGTCTGCAAAAATAAGCTGCATGAGATCGAACTATATTGATATCGTCCAGAATAAGTCCACTGCTTTCTTCCGTTCTGTTCCACTTATATAAATCAATTAACTGCCTCAGCTGTATATGAAGTAACAGTCTCATACAAAAGAGCAGTCACGAAGACTATCTTAACTATTTATTTATGATAATGAAAGCGAAATCCAGATCTGACCACGATGGATCAGGGATCACGTTATTGGCAACGGTCAATAGCATTTGGTCGATCCACCAATATACACACAACATGCTCCCACGCTAAATTGACGAGGCGCAGTCAAATATCAATCATCGTACGAAATTTCACGACCGGTAACGTAAATGGACACTCGGAGAAACGGAATCGGTCGTGAGATATTTTCGACTTTTCACGGTACTAAAACGTTTTTTAAAAAACACACACACGTGGGTGGTGTGGCAACTCGGACCATGATAAAAAGTTGTCATTGAAGTGCGATTTGAATTTCACTTGGGCATTGAAATTGAAAATTATATAAGATAAAAAAAATCTCGATGCCATCTTTGGACATTTGAGATTGACTATTTTATATAAGAAGCGTTTGCAAATATGGCTTTCACCACTTGAACCTTTTTTTTGGGCAAGATAATTCAAAAGCACACCAGTATGCTATTTTTATTATACAAACATATTTAACAATTACAATAGAACTCCGCTGATTTGAAGTCCAGATGACAAAAAAGATGCTTGATACTAAATCATCAGATTATTAAAATAATTGCACTAATATTGTATATTAATTTTGTTTATCAGTTGGATTCAATCAATGAATCATAAAAAAAAATTTCAGCCTTAACCTGTAAGGTAGGATGATCGCGTATTTGCGAGCGAATTCCAGTGGTTCAGAAAGAGCATTCTTGCACGTTGAGCTCGGAGAGAGACAGAGATGGATAAAATGTCTTACAGTTCGGTAAGTGTACATGGGAGACAGAGACGGAGAGCTTCCTGCGTACATCGCACTATTGTATAGATCGTTAACCCAAATTTATCGATTAATAATGATGTATCGATGACTTGCAAATGTTAACTTTACGAACGTCATTTCTATAATGTTCTCCAGATGATACTGTCTAAATGTCTTACGAGATATGTTAGGCGACGAGAGTGTTAAATAGAAGCTTTATACGCGCTGCTACGGTCCTGACAGATAAGTGGATTTTTATGGATAATAAGTGCCGGACAAGCAAATATGGCATCTAAGATTATGATGAATTTAAATTAGCTCACTACTCAAAGAAAATACGAAATAAAGCGCAGAAAATGTATTATCTTGTATGAAAGTATACAAGTATTTTAAGATCAAAAAGGAGATCTGAAGATTAAATTGTTTCAAAAAACAAATATCTGAACCACATGCACATAGTTGAGGCATTATTGTCTAGTAATCTGGAACAATGAGCGACTATAAAGTAGCAATGATAGGGTATTGGTAGCGATTGATATGACGGTATCAAATGATTCTAGAATACAAGTGCCATAATCATTTAAGTCTGTTTATGGCTTTTATTTGATGGCATGGCATTTCAAATATAAACAATTAGGATGTCCATATAATTTGGACATTTCTGGACTTTGAAAAAATTAGCCATCCGCCACGATATACACGAGAAGAAATAGATGAAGGGCAATCTGAGAGAAAGTAAGCTCTCGCAGTGTTGCTGTAATAAAGATATCCGATAGCATTTAATTAAACTGTCATTCTTTAATTTTATCAGATCGATCTACAAGAACAAGCACCGACTACCATATGACTAATACGTTTGAAAACCCAAACAGATAGCATCGTTGCGACCCAATCTAGATCCGAGAAAAATCGACGTATTAAATAACGAATGCATCCTCACCAACATTGAAACTTGCATCATACGTCGTGGATATTTAGACCCATCGTCCTAACGATTTATGGGAATCAGTTCAAGGTTTACACGCGTTTCTGGTGTGATGAAAGTGCTGAACGAAAGGCCACTCAATATAATAATGGTGATATATTGTCTGTGACTTATCAAGAGTCATCAAAGAGGACCAGAGAGAGCCGTTCGTTCATCTCCCGGCTTGAACTTTAAAACTTCCCGACGCACTTTAGAAAGTCAACTGATACGTCATGAGCGATTTTCATTTCCGATCGAGGATAATTTTGGCAGACCGTGTTTTTATTAAACGCTCGACAATGGCATGATACCCTTTCGAGCTGGTGGAACCAGGTGTAGCTCTACGAAGAAGGTCGTAATGAGCAATTTGTATACGTTCGTGGTAAATTATTTTGACCACACCGATCGAGTTTCACTTTTGCCCTTGCCGTGGACTTCCTTAATGGCGTCTTATGAAATATTTGCACTGAAGAAAAAGTCCCTTCACATCTCAAAGTGATGCATGGAATACGATATAAAGCCTGCATAAGACCTAATAAATAATTTAACCGAATCGGAGATTAGGAGGCTTACAAACTCGATTATTTGAGAGAGTGTTAAAAAGATCAGTTATGATTATACGCTAGATTGTATTTAAATTAAGAGGTCAATCCGAGATTTGAATTGTGACAATTATATAGATACTCGATCGCTTTTGAACTAGTCTATTGGATTCGTTTTCGAAAGTTGTTCATGATATTTCATAAGTCGGTGAAGATCGGTCGAAATAGGTTAAATCTCTGGGTTAATACCGACTTACATGCATCGTAAATTTATTAAGTTATTTGAATTTTATACCCCCTAAGCATTTGACGTGTATAGGATCAAGATGGTTTTATATATGAGCGCGAATATATTAATATTTTTACGAGGAGTTTATAGCCATTTGAGATCATTAAAAGCTTTATGATTTTTTGTTAAATGGATCAATGGCCATCCATCTTATAAATCCTATATATTAATATAATATATGTATTTTTGGTGTAAGATTTTAATTAAATACTTTTTCTATTTACATATAAATATTTTAATATTTTAATGAAGTCTGGCCGACTCCGCAAGGTCTCATTTTGTTGCCTTCGTCGCTGCGACAGTCCTCGACTGTCGCATTAATCAGCTGCGAAGACCGCATCGGGGGTCGTTAGGAAGCGCCAGATGCTTCTTATCATTATCCTCGATGATGATCCCTTTGTTGATGAACAGTAGACGCAAGAAATTGTATTCTCTAGTATACTATTATATTACCCTTTTGATACTGGCGACGATCATGAAGCACACAGCCTACATGCAAGGCGATAATCAGTCCCTGGACCAAATTTACGTACAACTTTCAAACTCTACCTGTACTTGACAGTTTGAATTTGAATCAGAGCCTTTATGAAAAAAAATCCAGAAACGAACTCACTAATTACTTACACGATTTTGATTATTTGAGAATGATATTTTTTTGATCGTTTTGCGAATAATATGCTTTTGATCTTTTTACATCCCGGCACAAAAATATGTAATTAACCCGAAATAAATTTTCCGCGGTCCGCGAGAAGAAGAAGGTCCGCGTTAATGGATTATTCTTAGCTTTATACCTAATATCTTCTTCAATGGCGAAATTATCCAACCACCAGCGATTTCGATGGGCCTCCATTTACTAATGATCATACATCTAAATAAGCTTAAAATATCGCTGTGTCATACAGAACTATTCATCAGACTGAGATTTCAATTTCGTTCGCCTAAGTGCTTTCGTTGAGTCATTGAATCTCGCTATCTGCTCCATCACGGCTTAAAGCACTAAAAATCAAAAAGCTCCAAATCTATTCACCTCCGCGTTTTGAAAGTACGATCATCGGCAGATACTCGGATGAAATCGAAATTCTATCGATGTCGTCGCTTTTAAGTGCTTATTTCACTTTTATCGAGACCATTGTGAGAGTAAACTCATTTCTGGACGATTGCCATGTCCGTGAGCTTATTTCATAATATTTGCATACATCAGCATTTCGAAGAGCTTTTCGATTTTATCCATAATAAATAAATCGATATCGTTAACCTACATCCTATTGGGCATGCGTCCAGGATTTTTGCACATCCTTGACAACGAGCCGATTCGAAAACTAGTTCGTGAATCTTATAAATGTCAAAATGCAAGTGACTTTGCCAACAATGAAGCTCGTGCGAGCTTTTATGCATTCCATGATTAAATTTATGCGCTATAATAAAAGGAAAGTCTCGTGACGTCCCATTAAATGTGGGAATATATGCTTTGAAAATTCGGATGGGATTTCATATGTAAATAACGAAAGTTGGGATCGTTTTATTTCCAAAATTCCATATGGAAAGTCAAGGCTTACGTCAGTGTGTCAATGTCAACCAGCTTAGGCTGTTCGGGGAAGTAAATAAAGGACAGGCGGACAGATATTTGTAAGAATAAATATGTGTCGAACAAACCGTGCGTACCATTTAATAAAAGGTTCTATTTCGTTTTGATTTCCCTTTTGACCTCCCGGGTTGGGTATCGTCTATTAAATCACCATAAATAATTTTATATTTTGTTGTCAAAAGCCAGAAAGAAAGTCGTAATTTATGGGAGGTTTCTGTGGGTGAAATGTGTCATTGGTGAATGTAAATCGGAGAAGAAAACTATTCAAGCGTTTGTGCAAAGCTACCCATTTCGATATAAATTCGACTAAATTCAATTAATTTAATCGAATTATTACAAAAATGTCGCATAATTTAAAGAGCAGAGACTATGGTAAATTGGATTTATAACAGCTTTAAGGGATGAACTGTTAAGCTTTGTTCACTCTTGCGCGGTAGAAGTGAAACTTCATAGCTTGTATGAAAAAGTTTATTTTATACATAGCCTTTTATTCCATTTTAAGAGCAATTTTTAGCTAAAAGATTAAGCTGTGTTTGTGTATTATATAATAAAATAGGCAAATTACTAGATCAAATATACGCACGACCGAAGGAAGGATTTTAATATAACTCTTATAGCTCAATCACAAAGTTATGACATTCATTAAAGTAAACTTAGTCTGAAGTTAATAAAAAGTCCCGTGTAATAAGCTTCTGATGCAACTGATATAAATCATGATTGTATTGGATTTTATATTTTTTTCTTAGCATAGTTGGGTGCAAACTCCAGAGTATCTTTCTCTCAAAATCATTCCACAATTAAGATGTTTTACAAGAGATTATTCATGGTTCAATGCTGCAAATGCAATATGCATGCAATTCCATCCATATACGACTTTGATAGGTCTACATCGAGTAATTGAACATCAACATTGATCGTGAAATGTATAGAACTTGACTTTTGATTTGAAGTTCATTCAAATTTTTTGAGCAAAAATGAACGCGAGTGTGTCAAATCATATGAAACTCAAATCCTCACCTCAATTTATCTCAGATATGATAGCCATAGAGATTAACCTATATTTTACTGTATAAACTGGAGACTACAAGGAGAACATTTACCAAAGATTTCGACGTCAGAAGTGCGAAAAAGCTACCAAGTGGACTAAGTGTGAAGTTCAATTTAGGCTTAATATGAATAAATCTATTTTTTAAAGAAAATGCGTATTTTCATTTACCTGTCAATCTGACGGATGCTCGTAGAAATATAAGTATATAAGAAACGCCCGTAAATCTAGTGTTAAGGCGTGGAGCATTTTTATTAAATCCTTGAATTCGCGTGCAAATTCGTCGTTTTAGACTCATACTTAGATATTTTCTCCATCCAAATAGTCATTAAAATAGTAGGCTCTGTCGTATATCGTTAGTCTACACGCCATCTAAATATCGTTCAACGGTTGCGATACATTTTTTCATATATCAGCATTTCTATCTCTTCGGCCATTGATCTACTCACACACGTGTCGTTATGATCGCCTTGCGCAAATAAACGTTGAATAAGCGACCTGCCATTTATCTTGCTGAATCAATTTTTGTTATGCAACAAACCCGATGCTGAATGTGCATTTCTTCAATGAAACGTTCCACCAGTTATGAATATCCGATGGCGAATAATTCGGACGTACCTTAAATCGACGGACGTAATTCTTCGATTTGCCGAGGCGATTTTTTTGCGGACATTTTTTGCTGTTGGACATTTTTTTGCTCGGATTTTCGGACACTTTCGACTGGTAATTCTCGAATGAGAATCCACTTTCTTCCCGGGCGTATTGTTTGACTGGATATAGCGTATCACTTTTTGTAGAATATTCAGTGAGCAATTGCTTATTTCTTAAATGAAACGTTATATATATCGACTTTCACTTGACTATGTTTTAAATGAAATTTTACTAAAAAACACATTTGACTGAAATATTGGCACAGTGTTCTTTGTGTTTTTTTTTAAATATCTCATTGTTGGGTTTAAAAGCAGGTCGTGGAAATGAAACACAATGATAACCAATTGAAATTGATTAATTTAGAGAGGACATATCCTTAATGTCTGATTCACGACATAGAAATATTTAATAGTGTGATTGCCAAGAGTATTGAAAAATTACTAAACACAATAAAAATACCTTAAAATAAACAGCAAACATAACATGATTGCTGATTACCAGAAAAGTATATACTAAATAAATGCAAGTAATAATTTAGATCAGTGAGTGACAAAAATAAAGCAATGATTTGCTCAGGTCATGATTTAAACCGCAATGATAATTTTGTACATCGTTTTCTTGAGATATAACAAATTGTTAAAAAACAACAAAAACAATACATGTTTGAAAGGTTATTGCAATAATAAGATGGCTATTTTTGCTAAGTAAAATTTATTCATAAAACCTGTCAGTCTTCGATAATCTTTGGACCATTTAAGTAAACCAAATAACTACCTTAAAAATGCAAGCAACACCACGAATAACAATCATGTAATCCATTGACTAAGCCGATTTGTGTCATAAATATCGACCTTCAAATGAGATGCTTGATTTAACGTTCAGCTTGCTGATCAAGTGGAACTGGAGCCAAAACTAATCCTCAAAAAATCAATGGCATTGTTAAAAAAATGGTTTAAATGTAGATTGATTGTTTTTGCTTCGTAAGCGACATTGCTTGCCTTAATTAACTATCTCAGTATTTAGTTTTTCAGAAGCAGAAAATCTGGCTAAACCTGGACATAGGCCATACGCGTCTATAGCCGCAAGCATCATAATATTTTAATTCTGGTTGTTATATTCTTACATTTTATTCATCAATGAGATCTTTGAACACGTCCAAAAACACTCAAAATCTGGAAATCAGGGAACAAACACATGAGGTTCATATTTCACGCCTAATACGATACACATCTATGCATTTTTCAATATTTTTTCACATATGCGCTTTTGAAATATCTGATCTAGTATAACGATGTAAACTGAGCTTTCATATAAATAATCGAGAATTTGATTTGACATTAATATTTGATCTATTGATGTAACATAAATACGCACAAATGCTTCATCTCCATAGTTTTATGCTGGTCATCACAGTTTCTATCTATCATTGGAGCTTTTCAGTATTTAACATCACATAAACGATCTTTTTGCTGTTGTGCATCATCACAAAAACGATTTGTATTATCCAATCGAGATTGTGATGAATTACTCGCCCCAAACAATGAAATTGATCCGAGCCGATTGCCTCACAATCACATAATTTATTGTGTGAATTAAAGAGAGTAATGATGATTACATATATTATCGAAATGCCTTAAAGGTCGAAAATAATGCCACCAGTTGGAATTAAGCTCTTTCATCTTCCGGCTTATTGTGCAATGTTGGTCCAGAAACTATTATCAAAAAATGCAATACGAAATCGCAGCCTAATTGTTGATTACGATAATTTTTAGAACGGTCATGACAGTTACTAAAAAATCTGTGCCAATATATGAGAAAGTGTCGATACCCCGACGCGGAGAAATCAATGCGGTTTTGCATTATCTGCTCACAAGGGAAAAAATGAACGAATGCACGATTTTGATAGTAAAAAATGTATTGTCTATGTTAGGTCCTTCCGAAAGAAATCCATTATTTTCGCACGCTCTCTTTTAAGCTAAGTTTTTGCTGTGTTCTTGTTATAAGGTTTTTCAGCTTTATTTTATTATTAATTAACATGGTAAAGCCCGAAGTTGTTTGTATTCAGCAAATTCAGCCAGATTTATGCGAAAAAGTCATCGAAAATCGGACCTCCCGAATATGTGTTACTGAGTAAAACTTCGGCGGATATTTGAACGATGTTATATTTCATACTTGATGCCATTAACCTTTTAAATGCTAACGACTCACCGGCGAGTCGCATTTGTGCGCGCTCATTACGCTCTGGCAGTTAAAAGGTTAAATATTCTTTCAAATAAAAAAAATCAGTGAATATCTCTTACACAACTTGTTTTATTGACATTTAAAAATCGAGCGTCCTTATTGGATGATGTAAATTAATTCATAATTTCATTTATAGCTGCTTATCTTTCTTTTTAGAGAATTTGTTTAAAATTCTTTCCTGTCCTAATCTACCGAAATGCCAATTTTGACAACTCAATGCATTTGTTGGTTTTATTAGATTTTTTTTTTTTTTTGCAGAACAGAGCCGTAACGAGGGTATGAAGCGCCCGTGGCAAGTATTTAATATTATTATAATGAATATTTTAAAATAATATACAAAGATAATCCCAAAAGTATCCAACGTGTAGAAAAAGGTATTTGTTTAAAAAAATATATATACTAACTACAATAATATGTATTTGGTAAAATTGGTATTACGCCTTGATTTATTGGTCAGATTAATAAATTTGTATTTGGCGACAAGAACACAACTTTTACTGGAATGCATGTTGTTAACACTTCAGGGATTTTCCGCACTAAATTTCTAAACTAGTTTTTTTTAAATTTGCAGTAGCATAGTAAACAGACAAAAAGGTTTGGTTGATTTTTTCGTACTGGTCCAAAATCCAAATACTACCGCGAAATACTAAAACAGTCTATTTATATATTTGCACTTTCTTTTTATAATGGAAATTTATACAATAAGAAATGGAAGATGTGCATATTGTGATTCAATTGGTTCGCTAATGATCTAACTGATTGCAGTAGCTCAAATGGGCGATTGAAAATGCTGCTAAAAAGCATTCACACGCTAAATGATTCTTTATTAATTTTGGATGTTGACTTTTGATGATTTCTCCGATTGGAGCTTTCATTGCGAAAAGCTTCGGCGATTGTCCGTATTTGGTAGATAGAAGAGCCGCCTCTAGCCCGAAGGAGCGAAAGTGTTAATGCAAGAGATGTATGCGAGGCTCCGGGGGCTTGCCCTCTGACTTGCCGCTTAGTGTAACCTCCTTATATTGTCTAGGCCCTAGACCGAATAAACAGGCGCATACTTTTACTTTTTTTAATTACGTTTCTCCAACTGTGAGCTGAGTGAGCACACAATGGACTTTTGACATGCCGACCCATCGAGCTGAACCTTGCATTCTTCAAGTGTTTATCCAATTAACACCGTGCGGAATATACTTGACGGATTCCAGAGAAAACGCTTTAGCCTTGTTGAGGTTGCTCGTCTTAAGGTAAATATTCCACTACTTGTTTTCGTACATTTTTCCATTGAAGCATCATCAGCGATCTTTTTGCTCGTGTGTGTTTATTGATATGTACACAGTATTTTTTCTTTCGAATTTTAACACCTTCCAGTGTGAGTCATTTTTATGCTCATTTAAATTGACGTGAGCGAAATACACGAAAAATACATTATGTAAAATGATTTCAAAAAAACTTGAGATGATCGTCATCCTGCATCACGCAACCCTCCTGCGCCACAATCATTTTTTGGAAGCTATCCTAAGAATGGAATTTTTTGCATATTAATCCATATTTTATTATTCTGCATGTTCAAAGTTTAGATTAGCATTTAAGTAATTCTTAGGAAACATTCAATAATATCATGATACATAAATATAAACTATAAAAATGTATAACATTCTTCAGCCTAAATACAGATAAACTTCGTATTATGCTTGTTATGCGAATTACTATCATACAAAATAAGTGCAAACACTAATATATTGACATCGAAGAAAATAAAGCACTACAAAACTTATCTATTAATATTACATAAGGTTTCTTTTGTGATTATTACTAACTACAATTAACATAAGAGATTTTTTATTAGCAAAATATAAAAAAATATTTTTGAGGTTTTCATCATCATCATCTTGAGTTCCATGCTCTATTTTTTGCTAAGAATCTTTTATTTTCAATTGATTGCTTTTGATTGAGATATCTTCATAAATTTCATCATATGAGTCCCTATTGTCATTAAGTCCTTATTGAAAACCTCTTTGAGTAGTGAACTAATTTAAAATATTCATAATCTTAGATCCTATATTTGCTTGTCCGCCACTTTTCTATCAGGAGCGCAGCAGCGCGTTTGAAGCTTATATTTAACACTCTCGTCGCCCAACGTGAATCGGTGTTGTAGCCCCGTGAGAATACGGGGCTCAAATTCGATAGTCGGAGAAGATAATTTCTTACAAGTAAACATAAAAATACACTTGAAATCGATTCATTATATCATTGATATATCATTATTAATCGATAAATTTGGATTAACGATCTATAAAAACGTACGAAGTACGCAGGAAGCTTTCTGTCTCTGTCTCCCATGCACATTTTCAGAATTGCGCTACGTTTCATCTGTCTCTGTCTCTCTCCGAGCTCAACGTACAAGAGTGGGCTTTCTGAATCACCGGAATTCGCTCGCATATACGCGATCACCCTACTATACAGGTTAAGGCTGAAAAAATGTTCATGATCCATTGATTGAATTTTTTTTCGTAAAATTACTTAATTTATCCTAAATACAGATAAACTTCATATAATACGCTCGTTAAGATGCTAAAAATGATGTGTATGCGAAACGTAGAAGTAATACAAAAATCAATCAACACAATTCATAAATTCAATAGCCTCTTCTTCCACAAGTAATTATTCTGTAGTATCTTTCCCTCTTACAAATATAGAAAATTCTATTCTGAGATCCACCCAGTTATCAACTTACTTCATTGGATTTTGAAATAACTTTGGCAATCAATTTTTCCAGCATGCATTCAATGTTGACAGTTTTATTTCTTCGGCGGACGTAAAGCATTTCCTCGCCTCCATAAATTTAACAGAGTCATCGTCAACCTTATATAAAATCCAATGCAATGATTCCTTGATATAATGAGTTTTAAATATAGCTGATTAGAATAAGGTTTCAGATAGCACACGTTTAATGCATAATATCGTCGAAAAATCTACAGCTTCGTTACAAAATCTCAATTTACAAGCACGACCCATTTTTTGCCATCTTAATACATGCATCCGTTTCATTTACGACTTGTGCAAGAAGAGCTTTGATTGATGGATACAGAACGGCTATTATAATTGTGGCCGTATAAATTTCATTTCGGGCACTCTCCCACTGATCAATTTTCGATATGAAAAACGAATTTGCCCCCGAACAATGGACACAAGTGGTAACCGTCTTTTGTCTTTCGGCAGCCGGGCGTTAATGATCAAACACCCACAATTGTTCCCCGACATTTCTATTAAAATATCGATCTATTGCGGTAGTCACAACGAGGCTAAAATTATGCTAATAAATCTCAACAACGCTTTCTTCAGCGCCTTGGTGCGGTTACGACGGCCCTGAAGCTGCATTATATAAAACGGATGGCTGTTAATTAATTTTAACACCTCAGCGACAACGCTAATCTACAGGCGTTATTTGCATATAAATATCTGTCATTTGTTCTCTCAACTCCAATTAAATAGATAATTGTATAAGTTTTTGCGTTGGTTTTTTTCATAAGAGCTATACAAACGCTATCGCACTGACAGAAATGTAAAAGTAGTTTTATTTTCAATGTGTCGGTCAAATGTTGAGATTAATGTGATCAGGCGTGAACGACTGCTTCTCTGCAATTTTTTTCTTGTGATGATTAAAGAATAATTAGCAAAAAATTCTAATAGATCTAACACGTATGCTTCGTCTAAGTCTCGAAGATAGTTCGTGTTTTAAAATCGTATTGATAGACCGATAAAGCTGACGGTGAAAGTTTGTTTATATATGTAAGATGTGTAATGAGAAATCATCAAAGGCTTTAATAAGTACCTCCAAATATTGAACAATTGGATGCTGATTAATATGAGAAATTTAAGAAGAACGGCATATCATCATAGCGAATTTATTAATTAATTTTATTCTATGCCGATTTTTAAACACACAAACTTTAGGACGCTTTTGAAATATGATAACACGCTCATGATGTTTGAGTGTTTTATTTTGAGCTTCTATGTAAGTCTTTATAATTTATTACAATGTACTTCTGTCAGTGTAAGTATTATAAATCAAAGTGAATGATTGCTTGCAGATCCCATCAAGCACACAAAATAACTTGTCTCATGGTTAAACCGGGTTTACTGGTGGAAATATGTACATCCTATCCAAACAATCGTTGTTTTTACAATTACGGCCGCTCTTTATACGGCATTTCACTATAAAGATCTTTTTTTAATTATGGTAGTTTTCGATTTACGGCGCATGTTTCGTTATACGGCCAAAAAGTGTATTGTTAGCAAACATCTGTTTAGTTTCAACTTCTCCGTTATACGGCTTTTTCCTTTACTGCCAATTTTTTGTGGAACGTATCTAAGCCGTAAAACGAGGTATGTTTGTATTTGTTTATATATCTTTATCGAAAGTTTTGAATTTTTTTTGAAGTTCTTGAATAGGCCAATGACATTTTTTGACAACTTTATCTTCAGTTCTCTCTTTTTTTTTAAAGTTCATTCTATCAAAGTTTCACATCATGAATCCATGTCAAGATATTCAATTATCTTTGAGATTATATTATTGTTAATTTTTACTGGTTGATATTTTGACTTTTTATTCGTGAAGTTTAATGTGTGCTGATTTTGTTAATAGTTTCTCAAAACTTTTTCGTTGTTATGTTCGAAATATTTTACCCGTTTTGTTTCAGAAGGTGGTAGGAGTAGTATGATAGTAACTTATTTAATTTGTACTGCAATTATCTTTATGCAATACTTTATCGAAAACTTAGATCACGCCCAAAAAAATCATTGAACATATTTTCTTCTACTCTGGAGCCATTAATTAATTTATGCAAATTTGTGATTCTATGAAATCGTCGAATGTTTATTCATAAATCTGAATTGATGTTTTGGAAAAATAAGTTTTTTTTCATTATAATTTTGAGGTGCTTAATAAAAATATTTTCAAATAGTTTGGACAATATTTGTATCAGTGAGATTTTGTGTATAAATACTGGACTCAAAATGGCCTTTATTATCTAATTTTGTGCTCTTATGGAGCCCACAGGGTATCTTCATTAAAAAAAAAACTTTTTCTGCCTTTAGTTAAATCCAAACTTTCTTTCTGCGAAAAAAATGAAGGAAATCGGCAAGAACTCGCATCAAAATTATAGCGATTTATCGTTCATTACGGCCAGGGGCAGAGGCCACGCACTGTTGGGGCAACTGCCTTCGTGTGTTTACTTTCCACATCTCTTTGCACTCTATGGCTGATCTGTGTCCATTAAAAAGAAAGCGAAATGGTTTGTCTTTTTTACGTGATGTTATTATTTACTCTTTTTTTCCCACAAGTGACGTGCGTTCTCTCAGATGTCTGAGTACGTTACTAGAATTCATATGATCACTTAATCATGTGTATTTATCGTTTGACAACCATTTTGATCTGACACCGACGATCAAAATTTTCACCCATCACGACCACATAGCGAATCTGATATGCCACAATTTTTTATCGTGGAAATCAAGATCAACAAAATTGAGACTTGCCAAATGGGTCGATCGAAAAGTTTGCTTAATTTGGAGAAATCATTGCCAATTTGAAACAAAAATCAATTTCGCAATATTGAAAAACATATATAATTTTAATAAACTTTCCATCAGCTTCCATTTGACATCTCTTTGCTTCTCATTATTAGCTTCCTATTTATCAGGCATTTTTAGATCGTAAGTATCGTGGTCTGAAAACAAGATCAGATTTTAGAGCACGTCGATAACATGGAGCTATGCGACACTCACTATGCGAACCAATAAATACTGACGATGGTACGATAACACCGATAATATTTCATTGCCTTCTGTATCATTTTGAACTTATCGAATTTGAAAGCTAAATCTCTATAAGAGAAACCACTCCCCATTATTGAAGTTGCAATACAGAATACACCATTCGGGTGTAGGACTCCATGTACTCCAAAAAGCCTTTTCTGGCAAAATTTACATGATTATCTTAAGAAGATTTTTACTACTTATCGAGGAAACATGTAGCATAAGTGATTAGTGCATGATCCATGAACTATACTATGAATTCCTCATGGGAAATGTATCATCTTTACGAACCAGGAAATGGTACGGCTCCAACGTAACAATCCATTTACCGATTCATATTATTATAACAACGAAAAAATATTACATACAACAACCGAGTTGTATGTAACGATATGCAAATTGTCCCGTGTAGGTTATTTCAATACTCAAGTGTGAAAAATTTACGCATTATACCTTATAAATATGCTCAGTTCCCATCATTGTTTGGATGCTTCAAAATACGCTTTCTCATGTATAAATAATACACAATTAATGCGTTTCATATAATTCATGTACCTCTATGCAGTTTTAATTTTATTGTCTGACGCGATTAGGAACACACGAGCAAGCATCGCTTCTTGTAACTAAATATGGCTATCATCATCATCATCACAGTGCAGCCACAAATAGTCCTTTGCAGAACTAAAGGCTCTTCAATATCAATTCACGAGAAAGGATCACATCACAAAGTTCGCATGATATTTATGTTTTATCTGTGAATGTTCAGCAAGTGGATCACCTGGTTGAACAATTTAAAGGATCATCTTTATAACAAGGAATTTATCAATCTACCTTGCCAGTTTGACGTATTTGAAACGATATTAATAGAAACTGATGTTATAATCGTTGTATTATCTTCTGCTACCATCGTTTATTTATCGACATATAGGTTTTGCTTCATTATTATCGGCATTCCTTTTCTTGTTTTATCCATAATTCTGCATAAGAATCGATGTAAATTGAAAGAACTTATCTCAAGTAAAATAATATCCGCTTTCTAAAAACAACGATACGTTCTCTGCCAACTGTTCAATATTACTCAAATATGGCTATAATAATGGCAGATTTGCAAATGAGCCGATTGATGATGGTTTATACTTTATCACTTTAGAAGATGACAAGGTTTATGCTTTATATAACGAAGATTTTGAAATAACATGAAAAATTATCAGCAATCAAGCAACAAATCAACACGCATCTTCATGTGGAATATTTAGTAAGAGAGGCTGTGATCGAAATTTTGAACCCATTTCTACAAAGCTAACTTTTGTTTGAGTCAGTGTTGTTGTGGAAATGGAAAATCAAAAATCAAAAATATTTATGGATATATTGAATCCTGTAACTATTTTGTCTTAGGAATGTAAGGCTAAGATAAATAATGAATATGAACAATAATTAAATCATTAAACTAAATTGCATTAAGATTAAAAACAAAACAAAATAATAAATCTTCAGCATTGTGTACTAAAAAATAACTATGGAATAAAAAATCAGGTTTGGCAATATGTTATATAGTTTAACTTAATTATTATATTCGATCAATACAATACACTATCGAACCCATATTAATTTAAACACAGACGTTAAATCCCAATCGATTAGTACGAAAGGCATCGTAAATTAAGCAACAATATAAAACTACAGGTACACTCGTTAAAAACCAGAAATTCGTTGCCAATCGTCGTCGTGATTGTTGGAAATTGACCATTAAAATTCGCATATGATTTTTTGCGATTCGCTTCGTATCATATATCATGAGTCGAAGGAAACCACTCGTAAATTAACAAATACTACATACAAATTAGTACCGGGATAAAGATCTCGAATGGTCGTCTCATTAACGGAATCAATTTGTCAGAATTAAATGCCATTTAGCGGCGGAAATTGAAGAAAGTGAGCCGGCGTAAGTTGATTGATAACAGTGCAGGACTGAGAAATGTCTTCGAAAGTGGAGATTTTGCAGTGGGCCAAAAATAAAAGGGTAAGTGGATGTTGCATGGACGGTAATTACTCGAGTGAAAGACAATTCAGGAAACGCGTTTACGATAGAAATTATAATTAATCAATTAATTTAATGCTAGAAAGGATTTATGCGATAGATCTGCCCTCGATGCCAGGTTTGGCGGCTAGCGCGTTTGAGTCTCCGACCGCCAGATCAAGTGTTACCCGCATAGCGTCATTCTAGTCGATAATTGCACGCTTACTTTGTGTTAAACTTTGATTTATAGCATTGTTTATGAAGCACAGGAAGCGTTCTAAGCTAATTTTGAAATAATGCATCGTGTCATTAATCAATGCACAATAATGGTAGCCCGAAACAAATTGAGTTGAAATTTAAAGCCGAGCGTTGAGCTTTCGATTCGTCTGAAAACGACAACCAACAGCATTCACCAAGACTTAAAAGTGTAAAAGCTCAAGAATAAATGGGAGTCGAAACGAATTGTATTTAATTGTGAAGGAAATTCATCATTCGTTTTATGGGAATAAAAAAGTACCTGTTCTGATTATAATATGGGCCATTATGGTCATTAAAACGATGTGTTCATAGAGTGGATGAATAAATAATTAATGTGCAGATTTAGAGCATCCCAACGATACCCAGTAGTGTCATCATGACATCCCTAATTATAATTTTGAAGGCAAATGTACTAAAATTTTAAATCAAAATATGTTAAAGTGCTATATTTAACATAAAACATCACTCAATAAGTTTGTAGGATAATTTCAATTGACACCTTTTTTTCCTCATTTGGGATCATTTTGATGCAATTATTTCCTCAAACTCAGAAATAACGCCATATAATATTCGATATTGATGATTCTTCCTTTCTTTCCTTTCGCTGGTTGTTGTCCACTTAGCTGAGTGCCGATTTCATTCTGGAGTGTTGTGATGAATCCATGTTTTTTTATTGCACTGAAACATTTTTAAACAGCACTCTGAATTTTCAACGCGTTGTTATTGCAAACAATTTTCTTTTTTTCGAGCCCGAAGAACAAACGATATTTATGCTTGTATCAAACTCTTCGGCGCGTTGCTAGTAGTTAATAGTTTGTTTTCAAATATTTTTGCACAATCATATAAGGTGGAATTATAAACGACGACAATTATTTAGACATCATGGGAACTTGAACTGAAAGAATGCGTATAATTGCTGCGAATACGATATGTGTAACGATTGTTAAATGATTCGTGTAACCATATATTCAATGTCTTTTTGATTCCATGGCATTTGTCTTCTTACCCACTTAGCGCGGCAATTAGCGATGTTTTCAAAACAGCGAAGAATTCGATGAAAAACAGAAGCATTGTTTGAGAACGTCTCTCGTTGGTTTCCACGACATTTACACAGCGATTTGATTTCATCATGAAACATACAGATATTTATATGGTTATTAAAATGTGATGTTTTTATAGCCTGATGAAGAGTCGTTGAAGATTTATGGAGATATTGGCAAAGGCTTTAGCTGCATTCTTTAAGCGCTTATACCAAATATTATAAAAATAATATAGTCCTAATCAACCTTGATTCTTATTGCAAAGGATCAAATTCTAATTATTAAATCATTTTGATCCAGGTATACTTTGATAAAAAAAATTGAAAAATTGGGCACTGAATGATTTTGAGCAATTATTAAAAAAACCATAATTTTGTTACTCAGTCATAGCTCTTCCAATAATTAAAAAAATCTATTAACATCGCAGTTTAACCATATGTGAAAAGCTATGGAAAATTATCATATGGAAATCATGTATCCTTAGGAAAATGTTATGGAGATTATTTACGTCTAATAACTTTAATAGGTTTAAAATTAGGTACATTTTTAAGTTTGTTAAATCAGATTTAATCATGCCACGCTAAAACACTTGATATATAAGTCTATTATAAGACGATGGCATATGATTAGTGTGAAGATTGTGTATGTTTTGCTGAGTAAAAGTTGTACGCTGTGAGATTTACAACTATTCAACCGAAGTGGTATCCATAAATGACAATAAGAAATATTACTTACGACGAAGAAGGCCATTGTTCTACCGTTTTGCTTACCTGCAATAAAACAAACAAACATATTAACAAAATGTAATGGTTATAATAAAATGTTCAATATTCAACTCGAGTGGTAAACAATTCCGCACTTTCATTCCTGTTAGAAAGGAAAGCTTCGCTTTATATTCGAGTTTTAGTGAAAACGGATTCATTGATTATTTGCATTTAGTTCATAATAAAATAACCATAAGAAAGAATACAAAAACGACGATATTAATCAAAGGAGAGTAAAACTTGATCCCCTTACAAAAAATGGATCTATCGATGATATTCATGATATAGAAGTATTACAGAATATTTTGGATTTATTTAAATGCAATAGTGTATTCTATATTCAATTCCATGGATTTAAAGATTCAGATCTGAAGATAAATTTAAAAATATCATATTTTGAAGAACAGAAACGTGTTATAGTCATATTCATCAACATCCAGTTTGGATCTCGTACATCAGCCGATTTGCTTTCCTTTTTGTAGTACGAAGTTAATGGGCTAAACATCCGGTATTTATTTAACGGCTTATTTATGCAAAAGCCTCCTTTGGTTGTCTTCGTCCTTTTTAAACACAAACTAGATGGAAGTATATGCTCATTGTTTTTGTAGGACAAACATTATTTCTAGCTTAACACATCGTTGGCGTGATTAAATATCTTATGGCTGAACTTCTGGAGCTCTGTGCATATTTGTTGGTAACGTTGACGTTGTAATACGATATTTTATAATCATTGCATCAAAAATGATCAATTACGATGTTTGCCGAGGACCAAGAATCCACTCTGACATTTAACATAACTTATTATGTAGTCCTTTGTTCGACGATATCTGATCAGGATGATTCATCGTCATTCAACAATATCAATGTGGATAACTGGTTTTGGAAATCCGTCGTAAATCGGAGCACATGTTGATCGGTATGCATTCGAGTACTCTTCTTGATCGTGCGCGATCGACCCTTCGTCCTTTTTGTTTTGATCATCGGCTTCCTTGAAGTCTTATTATTTCCGTCGCTTATCATCACGTCTTATCTTCACATTAGGCAAACAGAACTCTCTCAATGCCGACTTTATCTCTCGTTCGTCGGCTTTTCCGCGAAGTGCGTTTCCTTGTACGCATTGGCTAAGCGAGAAAAATGTAATCTCTTCATTTGCCCCATAAACATCATGATTTGTTAAATATGGTAAAAAACGGATATCATTCCGGCACACACGTGTGTTGATATACCCAATTTTAACATTTATTTAGAAGCAGCATGAAGTGTTAAGTATGCTGACACGTACGCCTTGTACGTGCCGAATCTGTGCCAAAAATATGTGGAGGAAACTTTTACGGTTCTTATTCACCTTTGTTACTGCTAAACGTTGAATTTTAAGCCTGTTAATACGATGGCAACCTACTTTCTATCAATGGACTATGTTAAAGGAATCAATATACTACCATTGAGGATATTTAAAAATGAGAACAACGCTTTGGATTGTCTAATGATATACTATCCACGAAAATTGAAACAAAAAGACATCTGATACGATCAAATCAAGCGAAAAACTAAACTGGCAATGAAAATTAGTATAGAGTATATTTTCGATTATTCGGGTGCGGATTATCAGGTTTGCGGATTATCCATGTCAGAAAAATATTTTTTTTTATATGATTGTAAGGCACACACAATAAAATTAGCACAATACTAAAAAAATGCTGATACTCGGATAATGAGGCAATTTCCGAACAGTGCATGAGGTGTTACATACACAGGTCAAGATACAAACTTTTTATATTCATAAAGATTTACATTTGAAAAAGAATTTTTGAAATTTTCAAAAGAAAATATTCAAAACTCCGCCATTGTGACGTCATTTCCCGTGACCCTCCAAAAAGCGTTTTGACAGTAGAACTCATGACAGGATCATTTTAAATTTAAAAAAAATATCCTTATTTTTAGTTAAGACTATAAACTAAAATCTGAACGAAGGAAAAAAAACAAAAAAAAAATTTGGATTTTTGGTAGACCTTTTTACAAAAAAATGCAAATTTTGGTGAAATTTGCTCAGTATATATATTTTTTTTAATAGTTGTGATTGAAAAAAAAAAGAGTCCTTCGTCCAAGTTCTTGTGAATTATATCTTGAAGGTTAGTGTAAAATTTCATCAAGATCGGTTAAGTAGTTTTTGAGAAATTTTGACAAACAACTTTGAAAACACAGTTTCGAGAAAAACGCGTTTAAAGTTTTGAGTAACAATAAAACTGTTTTTTTTTTTTTTTTTTGTAACTTAAATTGAATCGTCGATTCCTGGGCCATAAAGCAAAGAACCTGCAGTAACTGCAATGTCCAGGGCATCCTTTTGCTCTTGTCTATGATGAATCCTAGCTTCGCGAGTCTCGCTCGCTGATTTTTTTTCGGCTGCGCACATACGGTTTTCATCTGAATTTCGGACATATTCGTGGGAATTTCAACCAAGTTTTTAATCCATACCTTGCATAAATAATAATGAAGCTAATGTTCTTTCATTAAAAGTGCAAGCAGCGACTAATGCAGCAATATTAACGATCTTTGAACCAGCAGGAAGTATTTTTGGAGTAACCTTCCAGATATAGTATTTTGGTTCAAGCTTTCATTATTATTTTGTGTGAAACCACCAACACACCGCTCCAGAAGCTCATTTTTACTGAGATCTTCATAGATAGGTTTCATTGCAGTCAAAACATAATTTGGTAATGGAGTATAATCATGTTTGAATGATTAAAGAGTGTTCGTAGCCGATGCTCGCTGCCAAGCGCACCAGGAGTCTGGACCTTTCGGGCAATTTCCGTGCTGAGGATTTTTGTCTGTAGAGCTGTAGTGATAATATGTAGCCCATATAGCGTCTTTCATTTTTCCGCTGACTCACAAAATTCTTCTTATTGCCAAACCATAATAAACAGTTAATTTGTCAATTAATTTACCAGTAAGTTTACCTTTGCCAGAAAGAGTTTTTTTTTTCTAGTTTTTTTACCGTTGACTATTTTTTCCTCAGCTATTTTGTTGACTAAATCACGTAAATGGGTACTCATCATCTTCTGCACATGTCCAACGTATTCTTTTTTGTTGATAAGAAGATCTTCACCGTAAGGTTGGGCTTTGAGAATACCAGAGTATGTTTGACTGACTTTGAGCACGCACCTTCCCTGGGTTGTATCTCAGAAACTTTTATTCGGATCGACTTAAAAATTTAGGATAATATTCTCAAGATGTTTTAGAAATTAATAAGATAATAAAAAAAAATTCGATTTTTTCAAACTGCGAAACCCATGTAACCCCTTAAATAAACAAAATTCTTCAAAGCGATAAGGATGATGCTTGTGTCTTAACTACCAAAATAAACAGCTTTTCTCATGTCTTCATTATCATGGTACTCAAAAAAAACCGGACAGTGAAGTTTAAAAAAGCTTGTTACGCGAGGCAGATATCACAACGAGTGTAAGATTGTGAAAAAGGACCCGGGGTGATAAGAGACTGGGAATGCATCAGGAACTTATAAAATGAATCTTTCAGTGATTGGTAAAGCAAATAAGCTTCGATCTTTTAAGAGAACTCCAATGAAAAATCTTCCTGACGATTATTATACATAGCCAGAAAGTGGCACGGATGAACAGGGATATTTTTGAAGATTGAAAAAAATCAGTGTTTCAGAATTGTGTATAACTAGGGCGAAATTTCATATTTCAGCAAGATTGTGTGATTATGTTAAGAAGAATATGTTTAACAATGTCCATACATAAATATATATTTGAATATCAATAAATTATAAATGAAGTACTAAGCTTTTCCAAACGTATTGTCGGTAGTGTATAGTTAATTGAGGTATATGAGTTACATGTAGATTTTAACGGAAATCTTTACAATAGAAGTTCCAAGAATAAGCTAGTTTAAATTACTTTTGTTTACATAATTAGGTTTTCTAGAAACGCTCACTGAAATTTCTCTGAGTAATAATGGATATTTAATGTGGATATATAGAAATTATCACCGGTCTCATTAGACGTATCAATGAGATAATTGTAATCGATTCGCGGAATAATTAAAATAAATGGTAATTTTGAAGCGCTGCGGTAGCAAGCAATGCAGTTTCTTCTAAAAGTTCTGCAAATAGTATGGATTTTAGCGGACGCCATAGCGATGTAGTTCCATTTGATTGCATTTCATTTCCACCCGTTGGCAATTAAATGCTTCCTATGATAGCAAAATCGCAGAGTAATTAAGCTAGTTATGATATGGATGAGGAAATGGTTCATAAAAGTGGTAAGTGTGTCGTCAGAGTACTACTAAAGTATCACAAGCCCTGGACGGTGCGACATTGCAAACCTCTCCAGCTAATGAACGTCTATTTGTTTGTAAAGGACGCCCACTCTTTGCTGGTAATGTACCGCTCACGATTTGCCTACCGCACTCTGCTCAATCTTGACATTGTCCGAGAACAATCTTCAATGGCTTGTGTCTTGAAAGTGGTTTCGACCGTAACAGTTAGCACTTTGAAATTTGCTTAAAACTGGGCTAAAACTCAGTTAATAGCGTCGAATTGTGTCCCTTATTGGGCGAATTCCTTCTTGGTTCTAATTAAGTCACATGAATGTATGTATATAAAGCTAAAATGTTATGTTTAAGTTAGAGGACATATTTAAAGATCAATTTTCTCATCAAGAATCAAGACTCTTTCATCATTGAGACAAAATTATCGTTTTTTTTTACCGTAAATATATATAGATCGAGGGGATAGCATGATGAATGGATTATCCAAACTAAGTCTATTGCTATAGTTTTGGTATACTAATTTTAATAAAATATACTTTAAAATAATGATTTCGTTATTGACTCTTGGATTTTCTCCTATTATTCTCCTATCCTCATAAAAAAATCCTATTCTAACACCTCATGAATAATCTAATCCATAGAAAATTTTATATAGAGATTGATGTTGATTTCATTTTATTTGTGCTTAAATTATGATTCCTTTAATTCATTAATAGCCTTGGTATTTACTATTTCAGATCCAGGAAATCAATCTAAACATGGATCGACATGATCTTTTAGTTTTCGTTCTGGTCTAGTTTCAAACATTTATATTGGTTCCGTTATGGTTTTCGTTCCGGGAAAAATGACGATTTTCCCAATTTTAGATTCAGCTCCAGGTGATTTGTTTTTGAAAAATTTGAATGCTTTTATTTGTATTAATAACTTATTCTCTAGCACAATTAAGAACTTTTTAGTTCTTCTTTTATAAGAAGCATTCTACATGAATAATATTGTCAAATATACTCTCATTAACCATTGATGATTCGTTAGTTTCCATTTCTGCTTCTTATGGTTATGAATTTAAAGTTACTTTATAGAAATTTCTTTCTAGAAAATGTCTATAATTTTAGAGCTTTCACATAGGTGACCAATTTATAAATAGTTATTTAAAGTTATATTAATTACAACTAGAAATATATAATAATACCATTTATGAAACGAATGGATATTGATTTGATGCTTATTGGTTGAAAGTTTGAGAGTCCAAGTTTAGAGTACATAGCACTAGGAAACAAATTGAAATCTTGGAGTCCTAGTCTGGGTACATAGCAAATAAATAAGAAGGGATAACCTAAACAAAATACATAATAATGATCAAACAATATATTTTTGCATCTCAAGCATTTTTCTGATTTAATTTGCTCACCTTTGGTCTTATGAGTGATATTTCAAATGTCTATATATTTTCTTAAGAACTTTCTCTAGAAAAATATAGATCAATTAGCATGTAATGTGTAGAAAAAAGTTGGTCAACGCGATTCTGATATGACAATAAAGTCGATGTTAACATGGCCAACCATTGCTGACATACTTGCTCAAAGCTTTAAACAAACAGATCTTACTTAAGTCGTGATCTTACTGTCCCATTAAAGCTCGAATAGTAAATAATCATGGAAGATTCATATAGAACGATTATGATTTTTTAAAAAAGCTGAAAAATTATGAGTATCTTCGATGACAAGACGCCTAGATAAATGATTATTATGCAAAACGACGACATGGTAAAATTCCTGTTAATATCCATAGGGACGTGGTGGTAGAAAGTCGAGTGTGGCACGTTCCTCGAGTACCTCTGGCGGCATGCCACTGTCATACATACAGACACCATTGGGACAATTACATGAATACAAAGTTTATGTTGTAGTTTATGACGGACGTGACTTCTTCCTCGGGTCAAAGCTTTAATCATTAAACGAAAACTAGTGACTGGACCCTGAAAGCTTCGAAGAACTTTCCAGATGATGAGCAAAGCATGTCGATATTAGATCATGTCTTCCACGGTATGGTTCGATGAATCGACACAGAAGCCATCATAAAGCTGTTCAAATTTAATTGGCTGTTGAATAATTTGCAATAAAAACATATTAATACAGCATATTGATTGAGCAGCAGCAACCGAGTGCAATATTGATTGTTTTCACGGATATTAGCCATAAATGTTATGCAAAAGCTATATTTAATTCGATGTTATGTGATTATATTAGTTTATTTAATTCGTTCAAATCTTTAACATCACCAATCATGTGGCAATCTAACACAATAGTATAAATAATGAAGAAAATAAGATTTTCCCACCCTTTGAAAATATGTCAAGCCTTACTTTACATTATGTTGACATAGAAAAAATCGGTAACAAGATAATTATTATTAAAATGGCTCGTGGGAGCTTATTTTAATGATAAACGTGTAAAGCTTTGTTGCATAGATAATGCAAAAGCATACAAATCAGACTTATATCTAAATGATATATGCTAATTAATATGATAATACTTTCAGTGTGTAATAAATGATGCAGGACTTATATAATCGGTATTTACTTTTTAAGATGCAGGAAATCAAGCTAAACGTGCTTGCTGCAAATACATATGCTTAGGTCTTGATTTGTATCTGAAACAGTAAGCAATATTGATATATTTTTATAAATTTTCTAAAATTTCATTGTGGCCCGCAAGATTTCCGTTATATTGAATATGAAATATCAATATGACGCAGAACACGTCCGCATTATTTGCTTTAAATGTTTTTAGAAGGGTTGAAGCCGCATTTTGCTGACCGCAGCAAAATGTTTGATTACAAATTGGCTATAATGTTAAATAATCCTCATACAAGACGTACAACAAATAAATAAACAATAGGCTGTACACAGGATGTCACGGTGCATGGTCGCTGATTGCCCATTCTGGTTGCTCGTCCAACTGAGACGTTATGGAATTCCAATCTCATCATTGACGAATTATGCTGCTTAGCACGCGTCATCTAACCTTTTTTTACCAACTCAAAAGATCCTGATATGTAAGCAGTGCTTGAGAATTGGAAAGGGTTGTGTAACAGGGGCAAGGGAAAGGATACCACCTCATTCAACCGCCCATTTCATTATATTATAATATCTCGTTTGTTGTCTAAACCCGTCCTTCCGCTTCCTATCACTTTGTAGCCCAGTATGTGCCTTTCTTTAACTGGTTTCATAACATTATATTTTGGATCGGTTTTAACATAACTTTTCACATCTTAGAGTGGAGATCAACGATTTAACCCCAGAGCAATATGTCTTTGAACATTTGCTTATAAAGTCGACAGTGAAACTGTAGAATAAGCCAAAAGTCGCACTTTATTGAGATAAGATTAAACACTTATTTACTTCAACATAATGAAAGTACATATGTAAAATATAAAACGTAAAGAATTCATATTATTTTCTGATTTTGAAGATATTAGACCAAAGAGAGACTTCAGAACACTTTCAAAAAATAATAACAGCATTGAGACATTTATCATTTGATTGTAGAATGATTTAAAAAAATCCCCTTCATAAAATTCAATTAATTCAACAATTAAATCACAGAATGTACAGTTTTTTTATATAATTAATTAATAGATGTTCATAAATATTTGATCCAGATCATAAGGCCTTCTTTCATATTTTCTCTTATTGATATCTTGGCAAAATGATGAATCTATCATAATAGTTTTGTTTTCTTATTTTCGTATCATCTTAATTGGTTCTCCATTAAAATTCAAAGTTTTAGTAATAAATGACGGTCTTATAGAATTTTCCCACGTAGAAGGGTGTTCAAAACTTGTATAAAATATTTATATTTTTTCAATAAGTTTGTAGGATGACAAAATAGTCCACAGCATAGTTTTGATCGATCGTAAATTGGAGTTTTTTGATACTTTAAAAATATTAGAAGGTAGTGTATTTGCCAATTTGCATGAAAATTTGTCCATGAGAAATTTTACATAAAATTTATATAAAATATAAAAAGGATTTTTTCATGTATTATATGACAATGGATGAAACGTGGAATTAATAAGCCTATCAATAGCGAATATGATGCTATTGGTGTGGAAATTGCGAAAAACGATCCTTAATCAAGAAGAAATAAGTGCAAAATTAAACAAATCCTACGAACTTATTGAGTGATGTGTTATGTCATAATTCATCGACTGTGTAAAATCAAACCCTTGTTATAGATACCCTTATATGAGAAAACAACATTCAGTAGGGATTAACATATAAGTGCTTTGATGCCTCTGTCCATATTTTTCTATATCTTGAACTTTTGAAACCATATGAGGTTTTAGACAATGTTCATTTAATAATATGTATGTCAGTATATAACAATTTAAAGTAAATGTATAGCTTTTTTGTGATAGCTGTTGGCTTGGGAGATTAATGATACGATATACAATCGATTTGTACTTCATCAAATCAATCAATTTAAACGTTTTCAATTAAAATACGTAAAAGGAATGAATGGTTGTACTACAGTATGTTCTATCGCACCCATATTGACTACAAGAAAATAAAATTGAAGCGCACGTGCCACATCGAATAAGCCACGTACGTCCATCATCCATAACTATGCCTTCTTACTGTTAAAAATACGTGCTAAATGATGAGTCGTATCATTAGTGAAATTATCAATTAAATATTCAATGCATGCTTGTTTGTATGATGTTTACAGCGTTTGAATACAAGAAAGGCCATTGTCGTTTTGTATGCACTTTCAAAAATTCGTCGATGTACTATGGATTTCAAGATGCTAATTTTTCAAACTTGGATGGAGTTTTGTTTTAGAAATTGTGACGACGATGATGTAAGATGGCTATACGAACAATGAATACCAATGAATGCCACAAATACAATAGACATTGGGCGGATAATGCATTTGAAATGTTCAGAACTTATTAAATATAGAATTTTTTTAATACGAAATCAATCTTTTATGGATAATTTTTGTTCAATATTCAAATCAATATAGCCAAATAAGAACGGTTTGTTCAAAATACTGAATGTCAATATTGCGTGTAAAATTATATCAATAGACAAAAAATAAAGAAATCGCTGTAATAATATTACCTTGTAAATTGATGACTTTGAGAAGTGACATTGACTCATCATTTCGTTTATGATCATGTTTAATGTCATTATTGAGGTATTATTATGATTTTTTAATCTTTACACACTCCATTAAGAGTTTAAAACGCAAAAAAATATCTAATTTATGGGACTGATAATTATATTTACTAATGATTTAGTTTTAAACCTGGAAAACACATAATTACTTTTAACAATATATATCAAGACATTAAGGGACGTTTCTATTTCGTTGGCTAATTTTTTTTCCTCGTATATATATATATATATATACGAGGTAAGTAAACCTCGGCATCCGTAATGGATTTTGGGCGGTCCGGTCTTTTCCTGTCTTTCGAAGTCTCACTCCTCTGGTGTCTTTTGATGGTATTATGTACCCAATTAATGTGGAATGTTGCCCCAAAATGTACCAAAACATTAAATAATTGAAATAAATTATATTTTGTGCAATTTTGAATTTTGTGACATGGAAATAAAAAAAACCATCATTTACCCATTGCATAACAGGCAGCTAGAATGTTTCTCTGAACTCTTTATTATATAATTTTAATTTAGTGTTCGAGTGCACATTAAGTTAAATGATACTATTTGTAACGGTTAATTGTTATGGTTTTACATAAAACTTTTTGGTTTCACATGAAATATTATATCAAACAGTATTAATCTCTTAGAGAGGTAAGACACAGAGTTGTGTCCGAATTCCAGTGATTCAGAAAGAGCATTCTTACACGTTGAGCTCGGAGACAGACAGAGACGGAGAGAGTATGTTGCATACATCGTATTATTGTATAGATCGTTAGCCCAAATTTATAGACTAATAATGATATGTGAATGAATCGATTTCAAGTGTATTGTTTATATTTACTTGAAGAAATGACCGAAAATTGTGTGCTATCGACAGTGTTTATTTATCTATGTACAATCTTCATACACGCTGCGACGGTCCTGATAGATAAGTGGTTTTGTACGGATGATAAATGACGGAGATACAAATCACTACTCAAAGGGTTAATGGAATAAATGATAATATTTAATTTCGATACATAATACTGCTTATGAAACAATATTTTGTACTTATTTAACGTCGGAAATCGACGATGCTAATGACTTCATCGTTAATCGTAATCGTCGAGAAGGCTTAAAAAAATGAATCCGATTCGCTAGGCTGACGTGCACGCGAGCATCTTTAGGATGCGACCGCAAAAGCACGTCCGCGCAATATAAAGTTACAATATGATGGGCACCGAAGCGCGTAATGCGCGGAACAACTGCACCACAGCTTCCACAGCCAGATCGTATTCTAGATACGGTTATTCTTACTTCAAAATTACCCCGAGATCGGCAAGATGCAATCGATGACTATGCTCTGCACGCAACCCGATATCCCGGCCAGCACGTGATTTTGGTGCCGCCTTGTAATCCTCGATCGAAGCTCGGATTCAAAGTCGTTTCTTCCATTCTGCGCCGGTGTTAATGCTGCATTTACTCCTTTAAATGCCCAGAATGAGAATACCACAAAGATGGTTTCCCATATCGAAATGTCTGCATGCGTTTCGAACGGAAAAAATCCATGTGAATTGTGCCCATTCAGGTAATGCAGCAATAAGTATGAATGAAAAGGGGTAAGCGTCAATCTTACAAAAAAATCCAGGGAGAATATTAAGTCGCATTTAAGAAGAAATCTACATCTAAATCTTAGAAAAGGACGCTCTAAGAATTTTGAACAATAGGATTTCCGTTCATAGCGTCAACGGATCAGACGACGATTTTAGTATGTCGTCTATTTATAATTGCATTTGTACTTCAATGGTGCCAGATAGTCGTTAAAGGAATCAGTTGGGGCAGGGGCTCTTAGTCTTTTTCAGCCAGGACTACAAAACCTATCAAAAATGGTTTGAGCCTACAAAAATTGATGAACCATGGATGAACCGATGTTGATACAAAAACTCGGCCTTATTGCTATGAGCCAACGCCAAACACTCGATCGAAGCATCATTGCGACGCTGTATTTGTTACATTATGAGCAAACGCGGCACCCATCTTGCATACAGCTTTCTCATATCCAATTTTTCAGTCAATTTCTTCTTGGAGGCCATCAAGCTTATATTCGATTCAATATCCATTTTTAACAACATCTTTCATAACAATATCCAAATCTACTGACAGCTCTGATATGTTCCCAGCATTGATGGTGCACCATCAATATCATACATTGAATTTACATCAGTAAATTGTGGATTGGCTGACTAAAACAAAATACTTCTTCCATTTTGGCAAGCCTATTGCTGCCGTTTTACTTAAATTATTTCTAATTGTATGTAGTGTCTTCTATTTAACAATATGCCAAGCAATATTGTAGCAAGAAATCCATATCTTTCCAACACAATTCTATTCCTTTTCAATTTTGACTAAAAGCAATAATTGCGACCAGCTTATTGCTCGTAAACATACTTTAATCACTATATATTGCGATTTTTTTTAATGTAATGTTATGGCGATCCAAATTTGAATCATGTCCCATAGGTTTAAAAACGCAAAAGCTGGGGGATTAACAACAAAATTGTTGCAGAAAATGAGCGTTTATTTTATTAAATATGTACCTGATTGATCAAAATGACAGTTCATAGTTGATCGGGAGCCCGCGCGGCGCTGATGTCGCCGATCGATTTAAGAACAAAACAACTTTTTATGCGGCCATCTGCATGCGCATAAAATTACGCGAATCTAAGCTGTCGTATCTCCGACATGTCGCATGTCGATACGCCGCGGAGAAAAAGGACGCTCAAAAATGCGCGATAAGAACTCGTGCGCTGCGATTGTTTCTCTCTTCGGTCTGACAATGAGAGACGTTTTGATAAGGGAATGTATTATTTACGACTCGTCAGGACTTTGGGTCGCTCAATACACTTTATGGAAGCGCGTGTCTGCTCGTCTAGACTGGACGCCCGCCGGCTTAGATCTAGAATAGATAAGTCCGAAGTCGCGCGCTTAAAATGCCATTTCTTTTGAGAGATCTTCTGTCATTTCGGCGCTCGAAATATGATTAAAAAATGCGCTCGAGGGACGTATGCAAAAAAGACCAAAATATGATGCAATATAAATAAAGCCTTGTAAAAGAATTTGGCCGTAAAAAAAGTTGGCCGAAAATGTGTCAAATTTATACGCATACTATTCTTATTTAAGCATCAATTAGTAATACGGACGGATGTGGAATTTTTGTTTGTATTATTTTTTCATATGGCAAGAATAGTGGGTGTAAAAAAAATGTCGCGACTCTTATCGATGCGTCGACATTTTTTTCAACGTCTCCTTCACCGAATTGTCGCCCACGTCATTTATTAAAAGTTATTTTGTTTTTACCTGCAGATATTACCCATCATCTTGATTTTTTTGCGAATGTCTCCTTCCCATTTAACGACCGTCGAGACGCCATTCAAATATGTACAAAAGGGCTATCTCTATCGAAAGGGTTATTGCAACCGGTTCGACAAGGTTTTTTTTTATTTCCTGAAGAAACCCAAAAAAAAAAAAAATATTACGCACAGTCATTCATATGATTTATGCAATATTTTTTTCCATTAACTGATAAAATATTTAATTAATATTAAACGACCTATATTCTTCTTCATCTTCTACCTCTGAGGCAACAGCGCCTAATTTAAAAATAAACGATATATTCCACGTAGAAGTGTAATAATTTATAACTTGGAGCTACGTCCTAAAGCCGATAACATTAAATCATAGAGCCGGCAATAACGAAGTTCTTAAAGCACCGAAGGACCAATCGGGCCGCTCATCGTCGTAAAATCGAAATACTCCCTAATGGTAAGAAAATAATCATACATCATCTTAATCGGAAGCCTCACCATTGTTCTCCGCCATATAACACCGTGGCTCTCCACTTAAGGACATAACGTATCGGCGGCATTATCTTCAGCCAGTATTAGGGATGTCTTGTGATTATCCCTAGGGCGACGGTCTATAAAACACGCTCTAAAATACCGGGTAAACACACTTTCGGTTAACGACTACTCGGACTAAAGGTGTTAAGATCGGACGAATACGTCGAGATTCATTCTGTAGCATAAAGGAATTTCAACTATCCTGCAAGAAGAATGCAACCAATATGCATTTAAAAGACACCCAAATGAAGGACGACATCCCAAAAACAATTCCTCGAGCAAAATATTGACAAATATACACTTTTTCGTACTTAAACGAATCGGCCATGCAACTCGATGACCCCTAAAGGCTAACAAATCCGAATATAATGGCGACAAAAACATTAAACATTTTGGGTTTGGCGTCACCTAAGTCTTCAGACACCATTGTTAAAAGCAGTCCATCTAGCCGTCTAATCCTATGAGTGGCACAAATATTTTTGTAGACATTGTTTGGCAAATCATCCATCACAATCTTATGCAAAGAAATACTACGGCTGAACTAATACCCCATATCGGAGATCGCTTAAAAATCAAAATATTGATCGTCTGATAACAACATGCATCTATTGTAGATTGTAATGTATGAAACAAAAAATAAATATGTTTAAATATATTTTTGTCTTAACGCATTGTTTGCGGGTCACGTATAAATACGTTTTCCACTGTCTGGCGACGGGCGTCGGGTAACGTATTTATACAACGGATTAGATTGCCATTTTTTATGTTTCCGTTTAGAGAACTCAAACTACTATCATTTCATGTTATTTTTGTTGTTACAAATGGCAAAAAATGCAAAAAAAGGTTCACTCAAAGACAATGTCGAGTATGTGCGAAAAATATTACATTTTAAAAATATATTACTGATAAACTTAAGCATTTTGCATAGAATTTCCTACAGATCTAGAAGAAAAATTATGCGGTTGTTTAAATGATATAGATATTTGTATATACTTGTATTGGATGTATATAAAAAAAAAACAAGCTTGAGACTCGTGTCGATGAAATGAAACTTGTTAGTGCCTAGGAAAAGTTGATTTTATGCTTTGCTTTTTTTGTATTTGTTAAAGGAAATTGTTAGCTAAAAGATGAAACTGTTTTTGTATAACCTACATTATATATACAAAAATGAATGTGTGTCACAGAGCAAGGGGTTTGCTAGATATACATTCTTATACCGTTCATCCGATTGCGATGAAACTTTGGTGAGTTATTGTGCGTGTATCCGAAAGGGCTTTAACATTAGCACGACTATGATCCGTGTGCAGAATTTGTTTAACGGATGAAAGAGGTGAAAGAGAACACGCAACCTTTTGAATCGAAATACAGCAATACACCGCGTAACTACTACTGCGTTTCTTTTCATCGATTATCGACGATTATATCATCATTTTATGTTAGTAAGGGATGCTTTAAAAATTATTAGAAGCCATTTTCACTACATAATATAGAAGTCCGAAAAGAAATTGTGTCAGTTAAATTAGAACATCTCTTTAATAGAAAATCTTTTAATGGAAAGAAGCTTGAAATTGAAGACGGAATTAGATAGGTGTTTAGATTCTTATCATGAAATATATAAAGATTTAGCAGTGATGAAAATTTAAACGCTTTTGTAGAACCATATTATGGTAATTTTTCGGTGGCAAAGGACTGTTGAAATTAATTACCTGCGATGTGATGTAACAATGAAATAGTGCTCTGATCCATGTTATTTATTGGTCTATTTACAGTGGTAATAAAATGCATTTCTGCCGATATATTTATGTATTGGATTATTGTTTTCATCGAAGGGCGCAGTAATTAAAAGTAAGATTAGGACATCCAAAGAAAGACGTAACTTACAAGCGCCATAAAGAGCTAATGCATCAAGGTGCCATAATATTGTACAATAGAAAGTAAGAAAGTTTACGGTGTTAACGAAAAGAGATTTACTAAAAATCTTCCACGGCTCAGGGGGATATTGAGCACCGTAAAATGAATCTGATTGATGGCTTAAATAAACAGAGCTTCTTAGTCATCGCCGTGTAATAAATTACCCTGGCCTATTTTCTTCTGGATGCATTAATGAGTCCAAACTATGAGCTGGTCGTTCTTAAAAGCAACATATGACAGTTTAATTAGGCACGGACAAAACGAAGATGGGGTCTCAAGCAGAGCCCCACATTTGGAGATCAAACACGAAGACAAGTTCAAGGAAAAACTGCGTGGGGGCTTTTACGCTTATGACTATGGTTGTTACGCGTCAACTACCATGTGCCCTCAATATTTTGATCGAATCCTTGGTTGACAACCTTTTTTCCGTATTATACCGATAAGAATCTGAACAAATAATGCATCATAATGTACAGCAGGATTGATCCTTGATACTGTCTGGGTATACAATCCTGCATGTAAATAAATTTGCATTGATGTGGTTCACATTAGCATAAATTGTCGTCTGAAGGAATTCCCTGGAAATTCCAAATTAATATCTCTTTATAACATCTCACATCCTTTTGCTAATCTACATTTGAATATTTGCTGTTTGGGAGGAATTTTAAATAAAGTGTGTATTAGTCAGAAAATCTTCCGCGAATAAAGAACAGGTTTAAGAATTCTTCAGCCTTAGAATTCTTTTGTATTCGTCATTGAACAAAATATATTATTGAGTGATTATTAAACATTTTTTTTAAGAAATATGTAAATTATCATGGATCATTTTCTATTTAGTATATTCAGCATCAACCCAAAGAAATATAAAATAAAGCATTGAGCAGACTATGTGTTAAGACGAGCAAATGTAGGATAAATTCTGAAGATTCAATTTATTGGCATCTTTACTAAAAATTTTGGTTATTTTAAATTTAATTATTAGCATTTTCATAAGAATATTTTGCATTATGAGAACTCAACACATTGAAAAGTGTCAATATCAGACTTAAAAAATAGCTTTTTAATTATATTCATATTCGAAAACTGATTTTAGGTTCATGAGCTCTCTTCAGCTCATTTTCAGTCTACTATAATTTTATAAAATGCAATGGCAAACAATTAAAATTCTTTCGGAGTCCTCAAGGTAATATACCTCTTTTTAGTTCTTATATATACAACGTTCTGCTATAGTGTGTTAGATCCTGGAATCTTATTATTTAGGATCGAATTAAAATCCATATTGTGGAAAAAAACCAGCATAACAACAAATTTGGAAGATTAGATCTAATCATATTCCCGATTGAACATCACAATCCAGATTTAATTTGATTTCCTGGATCTTAATAGTAAATACTGAAGCAATTAATAATATCGTGCAGGAATGCATACGAGTGATTGTTATTATAATTTAAAAATAATACCACTTCCTTATAGATCATCTGCTGAGTTTTCTATTCAAATAATCTTATCGTAACTTAACCATGTTTGGATGACAAAGGAAAGGCACATGTAAAAAGTTTCCCATGAAGATTACCTACTACCCCATAACAATTAAATATACTCGTATTATTTAAAGTAAGCTATTGATTTTTAGCTACTGACAAGCTATTAACTTTTTGATGAGTACAGTCGCGTATTTGCGATCGAATTCCAGTGATTCATTAAGAGCATTTTTGCACTTGAGTTCGGAAAGAGACAGAGACGGAGAGAGTGTCTTGCAAGCATCGTAAGATTGTATAGATAATCCAAATGAATCGATTTCAATTGTATTGTTTATTTTAACGTAAAGAAATTATCGAATATTTTATGCTATCGACAGTGTTTATTTATGTATGTACAAGTTTCATACACGCTGCGACGGTCTTAGATAAGTGGATTTATACGACGATATGTGGCGGACATACAAATATAGCATCTACGTCTGATTCCTATATATCTTCTGATTGGATTACTCTTTCCTATGTGGAAGGTAATGGGAAGCATATGAAAATCCCTATCCTTATAGAAATCTCTAATTAAACATATGGCATCTTAAGAAGAAGTGTTCACATGATCAATATCATTTATTGAAATAATTACAAATAAATACATATTAATAGGTGTGACTGTTGGGTGGTGCTCACAATAGTGGGAGTGTCTGATTTTTAAATGGAATCATTTCTGGCAAACAATGTCTATGGATGGGTAATCTCTTGATACCATTGAATTTTTTTCTAAATCTGAATCATTCAATTTATAATAGTTGTAGATGGTTGATTCATAGTTTATTATTGAAATTATATAATACAGAAATAATTATGCACGATGTAGGTTAATTCTGGAATATATCGAAATGCAATTTGCAATTATCCTGTGATGACTCAATGCAGTGATTATTTTAATTATGCTAAGCTTTTTTATATGTTGTCGTAATTATTTTGATTTAATTTGAAATTAAATCAAAAACCGAACGTTGCACATCCGATCTAATAATCAATTATATTTGGTACCACACGGGGAGAAAATCGAAGCCGCGTGCCATCGAAATTAGGGTCAGGCTCTGTCAAGGATGAAAACTGTTAAATATCCACCAGCATGACCTCTATGAATAGTTTCTTAATTAACCATCTTCATTCTGGGTTATCTTCGCTTCGGGATTAATGGGATGCCAGTGGTGCGAGGCATTCTGGCGGTGAATTAAAGAGCATTTTCATAAAATATCATTAATACGACCGAGTGAAAGTACCATCTAAAAAAAGGAATCGTTACTGCATAATAAATGGACTGCTGGTACAGTTGAGTCATGGTCTTTTGAATGAGCATTCATCAGAAAATATTGAAAAAACGCCCATTGTGACTGACGTCTGACTTATTTTCATCGGTCCAATTCAATCAAAATTGATGGACTTCGTCTATGGCATAATTTTGCATAATAAAAATAAATACATTTAAATTATATATTTGAGAAGCATTAAATACACAGAAAACTATTAATAATTATGTGATTAATATTAGCCAAGATTCAAACCAAATAGTGAGCTTACAAATTCTGTTAATAGATCTCACTAGTAAAACATGAACAGCAGCGACAAAACTGTCGAACTAAATTTATTTAAATTTAAAACAACAACTACAAACAATCCCGTATTACACGGCATTCCGACACAATAATTTAAATTATTATATAAGCACAGTATACAAATTATTGTCAGAAAGCACATTTTAAAATGCGTAGATTTAGCTAAATAATTGGAACAGCTATAGAAAATTAAGGGTGAGTTAAAATTTTAAACGCATTTTTCTGAAAACTGCATTTTTCAAATTGGTTACCACGATATCTCAAAATTGATTCAATGACTTTTTTGAAATTCAGCGTCATTATTTTAATAAACATATATTTCATTTAATATCAGTCTGTGTTTTTATTTAATATTTTTTTTATTATTACAAGTCTAATAAAATATTATTTTGAACGACATATTTTGTGAAAGATTTAACGCAAGCCTGAGATTCCGATAATAGCATCCATCTTATTAATAAGGCTTTAATTTGACTTCACACTCCTACCATCAAATACAGATTTACAGCATAAAGTACAATTAGGACGTCTTCTAGCTAATGCCATGTTTGAAAACCAGCATTGTACCCAGAGGCGAAAGAATGACGGATGAAGAATTCGACCCATATATTTCGAGCTGGATACAATGGAGCCAGGATGCGGCCAAATGAGATATTTGTTCATGTTGATGGTCGCTTATTCTGTTTTATGATACCAATCAGACTCTCGTCAGAGATTAATTCACATCCGTCAATAGATTATCCCCCATTTGATGGTTCAATTCGATTATCGATGTCTACGTGATTGGGTTCGGAGTCTACCGAAAAAATTAAAAAAATATTAAGGTCAGAAGGAGCGGGAGACGTTGTATAAAAACAACAATACGAAAACAATAATGAGGGGTTGAAGTGATTATATGTTTCCTTGGGGCGGAGCCCTGACGCGTCCTTAGCGTGCAGCGTTTTAGGTCTATTTTCGAGGATGGTAGAAAAAAAAGGTATGATTTTATTTAATAATAATTGGCGTAAGAATCGTGCCCGATTTGTGTTGTGAAAGTGTTCAGTGTCAAAATTAATTTAAAAGGCAATTTTTCTAATTGGTTTAAATATACGTATGAAATTGGTCTTTTGAAGTGGAGCATTGAAAGCAAATTGTGCAGAGAAGAGCATCGTTTTGCTGAAAAATTGTTGAAATTGAACTAAATATTAAATAACTTGGATTTTGATATATTATTTTCATCAACTTTCTTATATACAAAAATGCCATTTAAATCATATACGAATATATTAACACTTTAAGTAGTGAGCTAATTTAGTCTTCATGATCTAAGATGCTAAATTTGCTTTGTCTACAACTTATCGTCATATAAATCCACTTATCTGTCAGGACCGTCGCAGTGTGTATGAAGCTTGTACATAAATAAATAAAAACTGTTGATAGCACATAATATTCGGTAATTTTTTGAAGTAAACATAAACAATACGCTAGAAACCGATTCATTTTTTCATTCACATATTAGTCGATAAATTTGGGTTAACGATCTATACAATCGTACGATGCACACAAGATACTCTCTCCGTCTCTGTTTCTCTCCAAACTCAACGTGCAAGACACTTTCTGTCTCTGTCTGTCTCCGAGCTCAACGTGTAAGAATATTCTTGCCGAATCACTGAAATTCGGATACAACATTGTGTTTTACCTCTTTGAGGGGTTAAGGATTCGATTTTGTTGAATTTTATATGGCTACTTATAAAACAAATTTAAATTCAATAATCGCATGCAATTCGTTAAATGATCCAAACCAATTTATTATAATTTTGCATTTATAATAAAATATTTTAAGATGAAATAGAGAACTTAAAAATAGTTTATTTTTATGATCAAATTATATACTTAAGCGTCGTTAGGATTCAGATTTTTTCTCATAAGTTTTACTTATACTATGCTTTAAAAGAATAAGATAAAGCGCTGACAAGGGCCGTCATTATGGATCATTTGTCACAGTATAACTATGTAGTTCAAATTGCTTCAAATGGGATACACTAATTTATATTTCCTTCAACCAATTTTTAAAATATCATCATTGCTTCACAATATTTTTTATATAATTTCTACAGCTTGAAAATATGGATCAAAGCATTTTATTTGAATATAGTATAAGTATGAAACGATGATCAATGGCATTGAATAGAAAAAAGTCATCAAATATCTCATCCAATCTAATGGATGAGACTAATTTAATATGGAGATGTTTGCAAAATATTCTTAAAATGTAATTTCAATAAAATAAAAATAGTTTGGGTAATATATATACATCATCAAGCTCGACTTGTCATGATTTTAATTGAACACTAGCGACGTCTATACGCTTTCGTCCTTTTTCATGTATCAAATTCTTCGAAATGATATCAGAGGACTAGTTTTGAGATAGGTGAAGCGAACCCATCTCGAAGGACAAAAGGATCTGATCCCAGATCCAGGTAAGCGGCTACCGAGGACACCAAAAATGATTGAATGAGATCATATATCTTGACAAAAAATCGTGCCCGACGTTGGTATAGTCGTTCGGCTGGAAACCATAAAAAATCAACTTCAATCAGGATCAAGATTCATTTGGTGGCACAAAAAGTGTTTGTATCGAGAGGTGTTATGAAAATAGACATTTTCAATGTATGGTACAAAAGCATTTTTTTTACCAAAAGCATATTTATCATTTGGACGAAGTCACGCGAGATGGAAACGCAGACGACCACAAACACGCACGGGATAAACTAGGAAATGTTATCGTATTACAGGGATCCCGAGCATCATTTGTACTCGGACACGAAAAGGATCTATCGATCATTAAGGATCAATCTTAACAAGCGCGTAGGCGAACGAGTGGCACGCAAGAAGGATACGTATGATCGGGATCCAATTACACAGATATAATGTAATAGATAAGATTGCAAAAAGTTGCTAGGAAATTATTTTCCAGAATTACTATAATTACAAAATAAGAAAAATACAAGCGCTTTGAGCGCACAACAAGAACTTTATGAGTAGCATTTTAAACCGTGCAATATTAAATAATATTCCTAGATTTTATATCAAATTGCTCTATTTCCTCTAGAATTGAGTTTAAATACGAAGAATAGTATAAAAATTAGCCCCTTAAAGAGGTAAGACATAGAATTGTGTCCAAATTCTAGTGATTCAGAAAGAGCATTCTTACAAGTTTGGAGAGAAAACAGAGACGGAGAGATTATCTTGTGTGCATCGTACGATTGTATAGATTGTTAACCCAAATTTATCGACTAATACGTTAATGGAAAAAATGAATCGGTTTCAAGTGTATTGTTTATGTTTACTTGAAGAAATGACCGAAAATTGTGTGCTATCGACAGTGTTTATTTATCGATGTACAATCTTCATACACACTGCGACGGTCCTGCCAGATAAGTCAATTTGTATGACGATAAGTGGCGGACAAGCAAATATAGCATCTAAGATTATGAAGATTTTAAATTAGCTCATTACTTAAAGGATTAAAGTTGTATTAATAATATGCATGCATTTTGTAATAAGTTGCATAAAATAATTAATAATTATGAACGTACAGTTTGCATCAGATCATGTGTTACCAAAGTCAAATTTTCAAAAAATATCAGTAATACATTAAAGTTTGATAAATAGTAATTTTGTTGAAATATATGCATTTTTGAATTAATTTTTATGCTTTGGTGTAAAAAAACGAGTAAAGAACGAGTTTTGATGGATTCTGTGGCTTAAATCATGACCAGAGCTGATCTTTGCTTTTTCATAGCAACTCGCTGCTCCAAACTCCAAACTATGGAACTATGGACTAATTATTATGTATTATGTTTATATAATAAAAATCATACTAGTTCTTTACAAAAATCAATAATAAATGTGATCTAATAATTTTTCAAGCAATATATATATATTTATAATTATATCAATTGACCCATTTTGAATATAAATTTACTTTTTATGCGTTCTGAGCATTGTGGTGAAAATCCACCTTATTAAAAATTTCAATCATACTTTTTTTTAGAAAATACTTCATGCACCGATAATTGAATTTTACCACAATTAGATTAGTCACCGTTAAACACTGAGAATATAAAACCACACGGAATAAATCATTTCGATATGAGCATTAGGCATAACTGTGGCAAAAAGTAACTGTTGTACAAAGTCTTTGAGGAGACATTAAACACAACATTTTGATATGAAATTATGCAACAAGCTCATAGAGCTGCATTGACACCGCAAATTTCAATGACAATCGATTGAAAAAAATAAATTGATCAATATTCAATCGGTTATGATGATTGACTTTCATATCGCTAGGATAATGGTTAAAATGTGTTCAATTCTTATATGTGGGTCTAAATAAATCTGAGACAACCAATTATTGATAACCTTGCATTGGTATGCCAAAATTTAGCAAAACCCATGAACGCATGGCTCATGATGAGGCTTTATTTTGTTCATAGCGTGGCTTTTATAATAAGGTCAATAGTTTTTATTGGTAAATTTAAATAATGGGAAGTGGAGAGTAATTTTAAGTCCGTTGGACCTCATATCCCTTTTATTGTCGAGTGCTTCAATTAAACTGTGGGCAACGTCCGGTCAATTGTTTTGATGACAAAATAGCGTCATCGTACTTGCAAAAAGCCAAAAGTCCGATGAGATATCCGGCCAAATGTATTGTCATAGCATACAATAAATATCGCAGATGAAAATGCACCGAAGAAAGTTTTTAAAATTTATTTTAGACCGACGTAGAAAATGAAAACAAGCAATTTTCTCATCATATGTAATTCAAAGCAAATCTTTTTTTTTCCCTACACTTTGGTACTATAAGGGTTTCAATATAAAATGTTGATATTTAGTGTGTTGACTAAACGATCATTATTGAATATAAAAATATTTTTTAAAGTATAGTAGTAGAAGTGGGGGAAGCCACGTATTTCGACAAACGATCGATAGCATTCAACACCATGGAAGTCTTAAGTCTTGAACAGGTAATTTGCAGCAAAAAAATTAAGCATATTTTTACTTTGTATAATATTTTGTATAGTATAAACTATAATTAAGAAGAAATATTAAAAAATAATGGAGCGATCAAAAAATAGTTTGTGTTTTTATCAACATTTTTTGTAGTTTTTTGTTCATTAAATAAACACTTTTGAATATTTTTGGATAATTGTAGTCTATACGATGAAAACGTTTATTATACACGTGTTTGCCAAATTTTATACAGAATTCTTATCTAGGGCGTGTGGGAGTACTTCCATGAGCTTGGAAAAAGTAATTTCGAGAAAAACGCGTTTAAAGTTTATCCTCTTCTCAGTTTCACGAAGCTAGAATTTCATTTATATCGACATGAAATTTATTGAACGTTTTCTTAAACATTGGTCTTTTCCGATACGAATATAGAATATAACAAATAATAACATGTTTAAACCGTTTTTGATTAAGTGCATAAACAACCCTAATATAACAAAGCATTTCAATAACACGATTTTGTTCTAGCCCATATCTACATTAACATTCATTACATCATATAATCATTGTGATGGAATTTAGACAGCATCGACGATGAATCTATCGATTTTATAGTTAGAACAAAGAATAAGACCGCTAACATTGAAGATATATTGGAAATTTACGGTCAAAGTTAGTTCAACATGTACCTCTAATCAAGCCAATTTTGACGAATTTAACCATATAAATGTCGAGAATATTCAAGAACAAGAGACCGTTGAATCAAATTTGGTGGAAATAATATCTAGATGGTACTATATAAAATTCAAAGGCTGATATATCAGATGGAAACAACGAAAAATGCTTAAGGGATTACATGGGTTTTTGAATTTCAAAAAAGTTCAACGTCGCACTTTAATTGCTGTGTTCTTAAAATTTTATTTTACATTCAACAAGCAGGGATGAACAGGAATCAATTAGTTAAACACTGTCGATAGTATAAAATATTCGATCATTTCTTCAAGTAAACAAAAAACACACTTGAAATCAAAATCATTATTAGTTGATAAATTTGGGTTAACGATCTATACAATCGTGCAATGTATGCGGGGAAGATCTCCGTCTCTGTCTTTCCAACTGCGCTTCGTTCTCTTTCTGTCTCTGTATGGCTCCAAACTTGAGAACAAGATTGCTCTTTCGAATAAGTGGAGGGAGGTCCCAGGCCCTGGGATAGTACTCCTTTAGGGCTATCATAAGTTCTCGCGTCCACCGCGAGGATTTTTTTAGGGGTGAACGGCTGAATTTTCAAATTTTAAAAATTAAAAATTTATAAAATATTGTTTAAATGTTCCTCTTATATATGCTCTAAAGCAGCGGCTCTTAAACTGGGGTCCGCGAAGTCATTACCAGGGTCTACGAAAATATTAAAAAAAACATTTATCTATACCTAAACAGGATATTTTCGTGGAATTATTTACAGAAAACATTATAAGAAGGTCTATTTTGACTAATATTTGATCAAGAAATGTTTGTTTGCTTTAAGAATTAAATTCTAATAACGACGTAAAATGCTAAGATGGGGTAAAGGGTTGGGATGGGGCCCACGAGTATTTTTTTTGCTCAAGAGGAGGAAATCCATGTAAACCCTTTAAAACTTATTGCAAATTAATTTTGATGATCTCCTTAGGAAAATATGCAATTTACTAGTCACGGGTTATGCATCCCCGCGTTGGGTTAATGTGGTTATTAAAGAAGTAACAGTTTATTGTTACTGAAACCAATTTAAATTCTTAGATGTTTTATTTATGTATCACGATTAAGCTCCCATGCAAAAAAGAAACAATACAATTAACGATAATGAAGGTCCGTTCGGTGAATGATTGTGGTTCTATAAATTAATTTCAACAAGTATTCAGATTTGTTCCATATTTGTGGCTAAATGGGCCTTGCTTAATCAATTTTAACTGTACAGAACCGTTTCTCATTATGTAACTAGATCGTGCTACAGTTCGCACTTTGAAACAATAGGAGTTTCCCTTTTAGGCGATTTGCACATAGGCTACCATTTCCGGCATCGTTTAAAATTCGTAATCTCCCGCGACCAGATCATCAATCATGGTTAATCTGATGTCGTCTTATCTTTATTGAATCACTGACCACGACATGAGAGTATGGATTTGGTGATTAGTCAACGAAAGGCTGCTCAACACGCGCTGTAAGAGTTTCAAATACTATTATTTTTTACAGTGTATCGGTTGCGTTAGAAAAGAGTGTTGAAAGGATATAATGACTTCAAGTTATGAATAAGGCGAGCATAAATCAAAGTTGCTATGTAATTACAAGGAATTATTATAAATACAGTGCAATTTATTTAATGGCACAGTCTTTGGTGGCCTTGCAATATTTTCAGCTTCATAATATACCATTCTTCTCATCAGGATAACCATCCAGTCCCATTATTCAGGAATGAATGCTAATGATGGAATAAATAAAATATTTAATATTTGCGCGAAATGGGATTAATATGTTTCTTTAATGAATAAATTACTAAGCCTCCGGCTATGAAAATAGTTTCATGCGGCGTTGAATTGTGGGGGCCGTTTAATTGTCAGCTTGTAGATCTTTAAGGAAAATGCGAGACCTTTCTCATATCACTAATCGAGTTATAATCTTAAGACTTGTTTGCCGAATGGCGATTTTGTAGGCAGAAAAAATTTTTTCCATCGGGCTTAACCCAGATTGACGTCAATCAATGTCGTATGAGACAATTTAATGAGTAAATAATAACAATCATTCCATTGCAAGTCAATTTTGACATTTATTCTGACATCGATTCATTTTTTTCTGCACGTGAAATGATATTTATTCGTGTTAATTATAACACTTTCAAGCTTCATATCCGCTAATATATTGTATATTAAGGAAGTCGGGGTGCAAATAATTATCCAATGAGATATTTACAGGCGAAGGCTTTCATCGGCAATCTTACAAGATGTAATATAATGGATGAAAATATTATATTAAGCAGCTTCTTCCTTTTAAGTTTACGTAAAATATGTAATTGAAAGCGATTATAATTTATGAAACAATTGTTGCAGCTGCGGCTAATGGCGACAAATTTCATGCTTAGTTTATGACTCAATGTGAATGTTGAATAGTTCAAATTAAACTGTATCCTTGTGCTTTAGGCAGTATTTTGTTGTTTGACTATGCTAATCAATTAATTTATATATTTTTAATAGAAAGACTGCGAGAATTAATTGAAAGTGATCTCAAATAGATCTTAGTTCTATCGCCATGACCAGTTTTGAAGTCGTACGAGTTTAGATAATTTAATCGTTAATTCAATTGAATGCATCCATATAAAAATCAACTTTGAGCATAAGACGCTTAAAGTTTAATCGTTAAATCTCAGAACTACCTATTGATTATCTGTATATACGGCATACAGATATTAAGCGATCTCAATGAATTTTTGGCGAAGGAATAATTAGAAAAAGTCATGTTGAAAGATACCTAAGAAGTTCAAATTGGAATATAAAAACTTTGCAGATGAAAAAGACCAGACATTATTGGCAGCCATGGAAGACAAGGTAAGCTTGAGGAAGAGAATGCTGATCGAAGACTATGAGTATGAAAATTGGCTAGATGAGTCCTCCACGAACTCTCCGATATCAAGAAAGCCGAATGTTTCCGAAAACCAGGAAATTTTGTTACTGAAAAAACTCGTCACTGGGGATAAATCGAGGCTACTATACAAAATCGACAAAAAGAAAGAAGCATCCATTGTAAGAAGGCAATTCCTTATTTTAGTAGTATTGATGTCACTTATGTCCAGAGCGGAGTTGAGGAAGAATACAAATATTCAAGCGATGGTCGCAGTTTTGGATAGATCTGTAGCCAGCTTATTCGTATAAGATTTATTTTTTCAAACAAGATAATACACCATTGTTGGGCTTGGGTCTAATTGAACTCTAACTTTTGAATGGATGCAGATGTAGCATTATTTTAACACTTTGAGTAGTGAGCTAATTTAAAATCTTCATAATCTTAGTTGCTATATTTGCTTGTTCGCCACTTATCGTCATACAAATCCACTTATCTCTCAATATCGTCGCAGCGTATATGAAGCTTGTACATAAATAAATAAACAATGTCGATAGCACACAATATTCGATCATTTCTTGAGTTACCTAGTTCAACCGCCTAATCGTGGGACTACCTACAGGTCTGGGATGTAGCATTTGATGAGTAAAATAACTCCAATAGGAGGTATCATATAACGCAATTGGGCAAAAAATATACCATCATGCTGCTAATAAATGAGAGTCAATATACAATAAAATAGACGTTGGAAAGACCGTTTTAGATTTTTTTCATCAGAAACGTCATAGCTTTTTGTCACCTTGCAATTATGTTTGTGTTTGTATTACCACGTTTATGAATAAATTAAATCTTAATGATTTTGTACTTAATGGCTCAAACGTCTGTCCTGTAGATTATTAATTTAAGACGTGGTTAAAAATAATATTAAAAAAAACAATTTAGATTGTTAGGGTTCAAATCAAATTATACTGTCATTAACGAGCACGCACGTTTGTATGTCGATACTGCATGTGACGCAATGTAATTTTGACAACATGACTCACGGTTTATTCTTTCAATTTCAAAACAACCCAATGATCGGGTCAACAGTTCAAGCTTGAAGAATAATTAAAAAAACTGCAAAAACAATTATACCACCGGATCGTGAGTGAAACTCTGCATTTACCAGTACTGATAGCGCCTGATATATGCGCTCTATTTTGGCTGCGTGGCGAAATGACAATAAAAAAATGCGTACCATTCCAACGATCAAATACCAGGCTACTGTAAATTATAATAATAAAAGTATATATCGTAGAGTCGTGCACGTAATGACACCAATAGATTTCTATGAGCTGAAGAAATATTCGATGTCCTCCGGGCAGATAACTTCCTGTTCAGTTTGGCCACTTGCGCGGTGACTCGGTCGGTTTTGGTCGGAGGCTGTCGGCTCGAGAGAGATGAAGCATTAAAGGAGGCTGTGTATAAAAAGAAGAGAAAGATAGCGCCATTCATGGCTAAAACGCTAATGATCGTAAATGCAGGCAATTTCAATAACAGGTTTGGCGATTTTACGAAGCGGTTTCTGGTGCAACGACATCTAATGCAAAACGAAGGGAAGAAGGACATGGACGATCATCGTGCGTCAACAATTTACGCAACGACGACAGTATACGCAAGTGTAATAATTAAAACTTGTATTGAAATCATGCATCATTAAGACGATCAAAATGAGATGTTCTTATAAATAATGATTGTATAAATTAGATCTTTCTATTACATGATCCTTTGCATATGATAACGATATCGTGGTTAAACTGAAGTTAAAAGCAATAGCGGCACATATGTCTATTGATTTTGAATTGAAAATTTTAGTTTGGAGGTTTTAGCTCCATGATCGTCAATGGTAACCGTGGTAAAAGGATCAGAGATATTAAATACTTTAGATCCATTCTTACGCAGAAAAACTTTTCCGGGATGAAACCATGGACACTGAAACCGTGAGGTCTAATCGAAGGGCATGAACATGTACGACGAAGCGTCAATCGTCAGCTTCGTCCAAACCTGTTGCTTCCTTATGGATGCCAAGTCCAAATAACAGCAGTTGGAAGTCCTTGTTTACGATGAGAAAATCGGATTGAAAAAGAAACGTTCTTGGATGTAATTAAAATGAATGTACGATAGGCTAGACCAAGTGTTACTAAATTAGCAACATTATAACAATCAAATTAGTGATAATAGTGGTCTAAAAAATATGACAAACTTCACACTCTTCAAAGCGATAAAGATGATGCTTGCGTCTAAACTACCAAAACAAACTTCTGTTTTTATGTCTTAATTATCTTAGTTCTCAAAACAACTGGACAATGAAGATTATTAACCTTTTCGTTAGTGAGCAAATTTAAAATCGATGAAGTCGTTGATGTCATAATCGCTTTACGCCGATTACTTTCTGTCAGCTCCTAATCAACGTAAGACAATCTTCAATTCACTTGATAGTGAATACAAGACCACGTCATTTCTTTACATAAACAATACACACAAAAATCGATTCATTTGCTCCTCCTTTAGAAGGAAATGATAATTGAACAAAGACTCATTCAACACGCAGAGAAGATAAACAAACACTCTCGATAACACAATATTCGGTCGTTTCTTTGTGTAAACAAATAACACACTTGAAATCGAAATCATTATAAATCGATAAATTTGGGCTTAACGATCTATACAATCATGCGATGCATATGAAGAAGCTATCCGTCTCAGTCTCCCGAACTACGCTAAGTTCTCTCTGTCTCTGTCCGCCTCGGAGCTTCAATGCACAAGAGTGTCCTTTCTGAATAGTGAAGGTCAAAACGGCTATTTCCGTGAGTACTCATGAAACGGTTAAAGTTCGTTACACGAGGCAGATATCAAAACGAGTGTAAGATTGTGAAAAATGACCCGGAATGATAAGAGATTGGGAACGTATCAGGAACTCATAAAATTAATCTATTGGTGATTGGAAAAGCAAATAAACCTCGATCTTTTAAGGGAACTCCAATACATTTTTTTCTGTTATATTATAGCCAGAAAAGGACACGAATGGATAGGGTGACTTTTGAAGATTGAATTTTAAGAACCAAGGGTTATAGCATCAATGAAATGTCATTATCGTCACAGTTTTGTTACAACTCTTGCTGAGGAGGATGACAATATGATCATTTTCTTGAAAAAATTACAATATTGGATACACAGAATAACACATCCTTGATCAAAAGCCTTAAACATGATGCAGATATCCTTTCTTTTGTTCCTCAAGAGGAAGAAATTGAGAGGGACATTACAAGTGAAGAAGATACCAGTGATTACATTAGTCATAAAACGATATTGAATTGTGTTGAAAAATCGCCAGATTATACTGAACAAAGAGGATTTGAAAATAATTATATAATAATTCAAAAAAAAATCGAAGTGATAAAAGAAATTTGTTTAAAATATCTCAAAAAACAAACAAAAATTACAGGTTTTTTTTTATGTACTCGTATATATATTTTTATAATTTGGTAATGCTTAGTACTAACTACTAATGCCCAATTGTCTGTTTATATAAGTATTAAAATCATGAAATATGATATGGATTATTCGTCCTCCCCAGCATTAGGCCGGATAATCGAGAGTCTACTGTATTAAATTTGGTTTGGATGAATGAAACTCTTAATGCATAGAGCAAACATCAAAACACTAAGAGGTCAATATTCAGATTCAACTATAGTAAATTGATTTATCTGATTATTTGGATTGGCGAAAATCTGTTAATTTCCCCTTTATTATAAGATGAATGTTTAAAATAAATGTGAAAATTAAGGATTTTTTCAGGCTTGTTTTGCAATATATTCTAAAAAATTCCGCTTAAATAAACTATTTTTTTCGTACGTGTATTTATCTAATAATTTAATATATTTAAATATCTGTAATGTGTTGGGAATTTAAGTGATATCAACGCGCGGCGTAAAACGAAACCTTTTTATTTTGCAAGAAGTTGTTACAATTCACATGAAGATATTAAATATTTTACGTCAAAAAGAACAGAATAAATATATAAATAATTATAGTCATACTTTTAAATTAAGGTCATCCTTTGAAAGCTTAAATAAAACTTCACAAGCGCTTAGTTTTGATATTTTAACTAAATGTATACCATCGAAAAAAAAAATTTGATAAAAAAATAAGCAATAAGTTGTTCAAAAATGCACGTTTTCCGATTAATAGCGATATAGAACAGTACAGAAATTATACATAGTGTATAGAAATTATATACACTATATACAGCATTATGTAAAATTAGAGTTCCTAAGAAGTTTTTCGGATATTAAGGTAAAAAATTGAATTTTATACGAATAAAATAATTATTGTCTGGGGCATGATCTAAAAAAAATTAAGAATAGACTCATACATTGCCATTAGAATACAATGGAGCGGTGCGAAAAGATGTATTTAATCAAACGGCATTCATTTAAAACTGGATCTTCAATGGAAGATGAATCGAAATTTACACGTTGACGCGCAGTGAGATGTAATGCAATTTTTTTTTACATAATCAGCAAACGTGATCTATAATAATGCCATCAAAAGCTATAATGGCTACGAAAACAGTTAGGTCTTCACACGTTTCTATGGCATTTACAAGCCCATCCGAGGAAGATCTGAGATTACATTGTATCTCATAATGTACAAATAGCATTCTACTTATTATCTAAAATCGATAAGCTAAGAGCAAACATCTCAAGATGAAGATGATTGCATATATGGGGCGACCGAGATGCTTTTATTAATTAATACCATGATTACTCACCGGACGAAATGAAACAGAGCTGAACGCAAAGATGGACACTTACCTGCAATAAAAAAAATACACATAAATTATTTTTTCAATATAAAATTCATAGAATAAATACAATAAAGACACATTATAAAATAATTATCATTTCTCGAATTTATTAACATATTTTCTACACATAAAATAGTGACTCATTTGTGCATCATTGTATTAAGAAGCGTATGCAAATATTTGATAATCATCACGTTTAAAAGCTCTGATTAGCAAATGTTTTTAACGAAAATTTGAATAGTCAAATTAAAAATTGACGAAATATTGCATCGCAATTGATTAAAATATTGGTTTTAAAAATGTGCATATTAAAAACGTAATTGATCTAGTAATTTGCCTGTTTTTGCATCATCATGAAAAACATTATGCACACTTTCCCCTGTGTATTTGCACGATAACTGAGATCGTGAAGAAATAAAAAGATTTGAAGACTAGAAAACGACATTCATACGAATGAAAGCCAAATAGGAAGAGTTGACAATTTATGAAAAAATATATTTTTTATGCTTTTAGATAAAGAGTTATTATAATACGCTAGAGTCTGGATGTTTATTATAAAGGTTTGGGTCCAAATTCAAATTATAGAAACATTTTATCATCGTACAAATAAATTTGGGATATCGGAAATATTTACATCTCCTATTCGTTGTATCGATTCAGGTTTATTCTGATTTCCTGGATTTAAAAAAGCCATTAATGAAGCGATTTGTAAAATCATGTGGAGCCACCTATTAGTGACTGTATTAACTATTAAGTGACTGTAGTATTAATTTCCCAATCTAAATTCCTATTAAAATAACTATATTTTAACTTAAACATATTTTGAAGGCGAGTGGGAAATCATCACATAAAAATGATTCCCTAGAAATATCTGATATAATTATCGTTTGCATTTGATAATCAATAAGGTATTTTAAAAATAAGATATTATTTTCTTTGGACATTGATTGGAAGAACTTGAGAAAGAAACTAAGATTAATCGTAGAATAGTTTTTTGTAACGTAATCATGATCAATATGCCTTCGTTGTTTGCGATCTCCGTTAATCGCGATTGTTTCCAGAATGTATTTTAGTTAAATTAAGTAAATTGACTGTTTATCTTTTCTTATAAGTAGTTATAGCTCGATAGGAAAATTTCTTATGATGACAGAATTTTTATTGGAAAAAAAATATGATGATTAATTTTAGTGATTTCCAACCTCACTTCAAGTAATTCCAGTGCAATTAAAATTACCGACGTCATAAATTCAATGGAACCAGTTCGGCGTAAATGACACGCCCTTAGAAATGAAATTGCGAGTTTACCTCTCGGTCGATTTCACCGTAGTATAAATAATAGTCTTGGGCGATCATTATTTGCCAGGCTGGATGAGATAAATCATTCTGAGAGCTAGGAGCCTAATAATCATCGCGTTTGACATTCGGACCGTTCAAAGAACGTGACTGACGAATAGGCATTCGACGATACGGTTAAATCAATCGGGCACTTTCACGTGCCGATGTGATCGGATGCGAAATCACTTTCCGCACGTGACACGGGTCGATCATGATCAAAACGTCGACAAATTGTCATAAAAGAAAGTCCCGTGTTTGGACACAAACACTAAATTGTGTGTGCTCGGCCATTACCCTCTATGGGAATTGGTGGAAAAGCTCTTTCACCGCCATCGTTTAGGCGAACACGCACGTACTTATTAACACGCACATTTCTAACATGCGTTAAAATATGGGAAATATGCCATTTTGTGTGTTATTACATTAAATTAGATACGCAATGTTTTTCGTTGGACGGCAATTTGTCGAAAGCCACAAGCAGTATGCGAGCAGGCATCAGGTAATAAATCATCAACGGATCAATATATTTGAGTGATGTATAAATTTTCGAATTTATGCAACACCCAAATAAAATATTTAAACATATTTGAATCTACGATAAGAATTTTACAATACGAACCCGTTGTAAAAGAGAGTGTGCTGAAACGATTGAATTAGTGATATTGAAGCCATGTCCGGTGATTAGGTTGGATATGGCAAAACATTCAAAATAAGGTTGCCCTGATGTTATCATACTTAAATATGATCTTACATCCATTTTTTTTCGTAATAATATTATCTGATTATTATACCACTTTACTGTCAACAATCTCTCCTGGTTTCAATTGCTCATAGCAAATTAATCTTGCCGAATCCCCTCTAAACACAAAAAAATGTTTGCCATTAATGTTCACTCTTGAAGTGGATATTGTTGGTTGATCAGGACCATGACCTTGTTATTTCTAATAAAAATATGTGCTTCTATTCGGTTTAATTCTTTCTGTCATCTAACTTGAACAAGTGAGCCGATAAATTAATTTTGTTACGATAATCAAGCAAGACAATATACAATATCTTTGATTTAAACCGTTCAGATATTTGCAATGTATTTTTGCTCTTATTCTATGATCGAGTTTAATTACTTTAAAATGAATAATGCTCTTGCAGTTCCAAAAGGATATTTTTAATCGTATCATCAGGCTGGAGGGTGAGTTTTGGTACCTGCCCTTTTAAAAGGCTTTGTTTTTTGCATCTTTGGGTCGAAAATAATACCTACTTTTTATAGTCGAATATCAGGTGTTATTAAAAGGGCGTTCTAATTTCAGTTCCAATTCTAAAGGCTCTTAACATGCGCCTGTTTGTTCGCCAAGAATTTCATCACTTATGAGGTATCCATTCGGTTCCCACATCTTGTCGATTCTCATTCGGTCTTTATTTTAATCTTTTCGGGTAAAATATTCAACGATGTTATTATTTCTATCTATATTATCGACCTTTGAACCATGAGTAATTCCAGGTGTCATTTTTTCCTCAGACTCTCTTCTTCTATAAGTAATTTTTGAAATCCTTGAACGTGATACAGTTTTTGTATTCAATCGTAGGAATATTATTTCGACAATTGGATCAATTCTTGTCACATATTGTTGACATGATTTTTGTTTGGTACATCGTTCTATATTTTTATAATTTGTATGTAGTTGAAATAATCTAATATTTTTGTCAATTTTAAACCCAAACACCAAATTCTTGTTACAATTTCAAATACACATTGTATACACAGTCCACGTAAAAAAAACGTTGACAAATATTGTTCTTCGTTTCATCATGGTCATTTTAATCTGATCCCGTCATAAACTCGAATTACTAGCAGAACGAGTTGATAACGAGCGTTTGTTGCAGAGTTATTTATGCATGGTAATGATGTTGAAAATCGAATAGAAAATAACCTTTTTCTGAGACATGAACTGAACGTCGAAATCAGGGCTACCATATACACCAATTACTATGTACCAAATAAAATTATCTGGCCATAAAAAAACTGTAACGGATATTACAATGCCATATAAGTTCACAGATAATAATACACATTGTCCAATATTGATTTCATTATTCGGATATCATTGAAGCGTTTGATATTCATCAAAAATCTCCACGGATGACTGCCATCCTCTCGCAAGGATTTATTAAGGAGCATCCGGACGATGATTTTATGGCACTTAACATCCCTCGGCGAGATTAAATGGATGACTTGCGATAGTCGAGGCATTATATGAGATGCAAATTTTCCGTTTCAGGATGAAGAATGCGAATGAAAACAGGTTTTTCAATTATAGCCCTACACGTACTTTCACTTAATGCGGAATTATTAAAAATGCATAGATCGATTACGAAATGACTTGCATAAAATGTAACAACGGAATTTAACGAGATCTCGCCGGGTAAACAGTGTTTAATATACGATAAATAAGTCTTCCATGGCACAACCTGACAGTCTCATCGAGGCATATTTATTGCAGTGTAGTTGAAACTACCATATGTGGCGATCTGTGGAAGAGTGGTGTAACTCATGGAATTGCGGTGTAATTCACGGCTGATGTAGCTCAAATTCTTCTCAAACGGATTTGAATAAAGATATACAATATAATGGATTTCATGTGAATTCTTTGGCTTATTAAAATTTTTCGATTTTGCAATATTTGTATGATCAAGATTATTTGTACGTTAAGATTATTCGTGAACACTTTGGAACACATTTGAAAGTTTGGGGGTATTAGTTTTTCGGATCGATCGATTCGATCTGGGTTTAGACCGAGTTCCTAAGTTTGAAAAAATAGATGCTATGATGATATGTAAAATGTTAAAACTTTACAGTCCGAGTATACAAAAGAGTTGTCTAATTCCTCTTTTCTTCATCATCGTTTAAACATTGAACCAAAATGAGAGTTTGTAATCGTTCTGTCGACATTTTCGGATATGGCGTCCGATCGCAGAGCGCTCATTCTTCATGTCAGCGATCGGAAAAGCGGACCGGTTGGATACATAGGCCTTGTGGTCACTCCGTCATCTTTTAGGGCCTTTAGAGGGAATTCTCTATGATCTTTAAGATAACGAAAGCTCCCCCAGAGGGTAATTCACATAAGTGGCTCATGTTAAATGAGGTCGTGAATGATATTTATCTATCTTACTAATTTATGTTGATATATTTGCTAGTTTTTTAGTTTTAAGTTACAAAATCTGCAGGACCAATAAACAGCTCAGATCAGTTGAGGCTCCCCATGTTTTTTTTGTTTCCATGTTTTATCCATGGTTATAAATTAATGCAAAAACTCGACCTTATTGCTATGAACCATCTCCAAACACTCGATTGAAACATCATTGCGACGCTGTTTTTGTTCAATTATGAGCAAACGCGGCACCTATCTTGCACAGAGCTTTCTCAAGTTAATATTTTAAGTCAGTATGTGATATACAGAATTTTTTGAAATGTTTATCATGTTTGGATGTAAAATCGACGGTCATTCAATACAATTTTGTGAATTTTCTTTATGATTTTTGGGGCGATAGCGTCATTTGGTCGACCACTGTGCTGATCGTCTTGGAAGCTCGTACAGCCTCGTATAGCCTTTCCTTCACCATGATGTATTTACAACAACTCAACTCTAATAATGGGAATACCGATATGAAATATAATAAATACGGGGTTCAAAATTTTTCAGAATTTCATATGGTGTACCGAATACATATCATGTTAGCGCGCGGGTGTTTAGCCAATCAATCGCCACCTATACGTTAAGTCGAGTACTTTTGGGACTATTTTTGCTTATTATTTTGATATATTGCATTAATTAACTTTAAAATAATGATTGAACGATGAAAATGAAAAAATAAAATGAAAATTGATGACGAATATTGCATTTTAAGACGAATATTAATGTTTTTAAATACTGCGATTAAAATTTGACTCCGTCACTTTTCCGCTAGGCGCTTGATATGCATATTTACTATTTTAAATGAATATTTATTGGGCAGCATCACTAGTGAATGTTGCTTAATTTTTAGGTCCTTAATTAAAATTTGCCCCGGGCTAAGCAACAAATTTCGACGCATTTCCGGATGCCACACACATAGAAACGGACACGACGTCGTAAATTACGCCAATAAACGGAAAAGTTGACGATAAAACGTGATCACGAAATCACTGATCGGTCGTAAAACAATTTTTATTCCAGGTCAGAGGTGTCAGATCGGCGGTATGCGAATTTGAGGCAAAGCGCCAAAGTGTTATGTATGCAAAAGCGTGGGCAGACGACGGTGATGAATGGCTACGGCTACAAATGCATTGTCGAAGAAATAACAGTTCCTAGCACATTGATTGAGCTTATAATTTTTTTATTCGAGCAAACCCGCAATCGTTGCATCATGTTGCGCCATACCGCAAAGGAAGCTCAAGTTCAAAATCGCACTCGAAAAGGTTGACGAACCTAATTATGCTACGAGACGGCAAACATGTCGTATTTTATGATAAAACCACTTCGCGGCGATTCCGTCCAAAAAAAGGAACCAACTGTGAGAAACAACGGGATATTTTATCTTTGGAAAAAAAACCGAGATGATGACACAAAGTGATTGTCGTTAAGCTCTAAGCGCCGTAAAAGCTCATTTTCGACGTGAAATCGCTACTTAAAATAATTTACAACGTCGACGAATTTATTGCCGGATAATGGCCAGAGAAATGTGATGATGACTAAAATAATTGTGGACGTTTTAGGAATCAATTTTCTGTTAATCGTCATTTAAAATGCACGCAAATGATGGTATTTAAATACACAACTCTATTTAAACACACAATAGGACATAACGAATACGGATTTATAGCGCATTGTTAAACAGACAATTGAAGTAGTTGTAAATCCTTCTTAGCGATTTTTAAACATACGGTTTCGAGAATTGACACAAGAATCTTAAGAGTTCGTTCTTGATTTGATATTTAGCTAATATGCAGATATACGATGAGTAAATTGATCCAAAATGATCTAAAATACAAACATAAAATTATGCGTTACTTGACAATGTCTGTATATGAGACTTGACTTGTACTTGACACAAATGAAATATCTGTACAAAGCTTGTTCAAAAATTGGTTTCAGCTCTTCATTTGGGCTTAATTAGTGTGGATTTATCTGAGTTTTTGAATCTACTTGTAAAATTACCCCCACAAACCCCTAATTATAGATAATCAAGCAAAGCATATTTCAAATTTTTAGCTGAAGTCGGAAATATTTGAAAATCGGGAGCATTTTTCTTTCTTCGAATTTTGTTTGTATAGAAAAAGTTTTGCAACGAGCGCAAATATTACGCTTATAATTTTGATTCAATTTAATCTTTGTGGCTTCAAATTGGTTTCATTATATTTGGCAAATAATTTAGTAATATGAGCCAAGTCATTTTTTGAATCAATTAAATTGAGCCATAAATAATTGTCGTTATTTTCCAGGAATTCTAATACTGACTCAAAGAGTGTATAAAATCGATACAAACATGCATTTTTAGATGACTAACTTATCTAACTTCCGTATTATGCTGTAATCGACTATAATCTTCATAATTTTCCAAACAAAGTTAAGTAAATAAACTCTTATTTAAGGCATTGCTTTTGATTTTATGAACTCGTGAACTCTTTGGGAATCTGTATCCGTGATCAACTGTTAAATTTCATTAAGGATAATATATATTTTTTCATCAACACGTCGATATGTATAATTATTAAGAATTAATGAATCTGTAATGTTACTTTAGTCTTATTTCAATCATAATGATATGGAAAATGTTCTGGTTTTGGTACAATATGTCAAAAATACACAAACACATGCATGATTTTCAAAATAATTTATTATACTATTTATAACTTTTTAATAAATCATCATGATCCCAAACTCGTCGATTTATGGCTCTTTCATCCTGAAAATGTTATGATCTTTGTAAATCTACGAACCGGATACATCGACACTAGTTTAACGAGCACCATTGATTGAAATTTATCGATACAGCAAGAGCTTATTGAATATTCATTTTTGGATCATGTCAGCTAATGAAAATGGGACGGTCGTAATTGTACATCAGTGTCATTATGCCGATCCACAAATATATATTATTAACGTCATTATGTGGAATAGCATAATTGACCAAGGGAATAAATAAGACGAATAAAATGTAATCCAAATAACCGGAAGTTAACGGTGTATTTTGCTGCTATCCATAACATGACACTCATTGGAAAATATTAGCAATCAGCAAACCGGAGTAAATATACGCGTGGCGTTTCCTGCGATGTTGAATCGAATATATTGTCATCTATGGCGTTGTACGAGCGACTTAATTTATTGATCTCGTCCATATATTGGCATACAAATTGATTGGAAAGTATTGTGCCGTCAGATGATAATTTGTTCGACACCCAACTGTATATTTGATTAATCCGAGATGAATGAACGATGATGGAAAATGTGGCGGTTATTGAAGAATCAAGTTGTAATTAATTACTTTGACAATTGATTGCGTCCAAAGATGGACTTGATGAATATAAATTAATAGGATAATCATTGCCTATTGAAAAACGTGGGATGCTCAACTCTTCTTTATTAAGAAATTATTGCGAAGAATGTATTTATCAATTTGCATTATATGGATATTAAAATGCTAAAATGAACAATAATCGCTAATAACATGTTTTACAACAAACAATTTAAACGGAAAATTCATTACCGGAATGGCTTAACTTATGACATTAAAGACAGGATCATTTTTCACCAGCAATTGAAGATTATACATTGCAAATAGATTTGGCAGATCGAAATTATTGATATAAATGATCGATCGTTTCGATCCATGCCAATAATAAAAACTAAGAGGATTAATAAAGTCGGATAGAGCCGCCTATAAATGACTGTTTTGTAATTATCATTTAAAGCGATTTAACAACAACTCCTTTTCAATTTAAAACCCCCATTCAATTGATCTTATCTTTGTTTATCTATATGTGGAAGACGATTGGAAATCACAACATTAAAATCTTCTATTCTCGGAAAATCTCTTATGGAGATCGCTTTAAAGATGTATATGGGACGATAAGAAGATACATAAATTATTTTTTACACTTATTGTTTTATTTTGTATACTGAAAGCATGTTGCAGACCAATTTAGCTTGAATCATCTTACGATGTTATCTAAACGACTTTGAAGATTTTTATTGACAACATTACAGAGTCGATAGCTGATGAGATTCTTAGTTTTCTTAATAGAAAAACACTTTAAACGACACCAAAACATCTCGTATTAATGATTGTTTGAATTCGCAAGGATAATGTATTCAACGTTTGAAAACGTTTGAAAAGTAGTTTTTCATTACTTTCCAATAAAAACTGTCCAAATTATTAACCAAAATACCCCAAAGCGCCCTTCAATATTTTCATCCTGGTGATCCGCTGGGTGAGTGTTCACAGATAAAAGCCTAAGATCATTATGTTTTCAATATCAAGCATACAAAGCAAATGTATTAGAGAACCCAAAAACTTATTTAAAATCATTTTGCAGTCAGTATTGAGAAATCGTTCATAGTAATAATTCAAAGTAAGGGTTGAAATTTATTCTATTGACGAAACCTTAAGCCTTTGTACATCTATCTTGTGTAGGTTTAAAGTCTGGATATAATAATTCTTCTCGGAATAACAGTATTTTATTTGGGTCATATATCTGTTTTCAACCCTTAAAGTATCATTAATAATGAAAATCAAGTAGTATTAATTTTGAATTAGATAAAATTAAGACAAAAATATATGGTATTTAGTCCAGAGATTTTGCTCTATTTAACAGATATCGCACACTTTGAATACAATTGGTTTAGTTATTGAGATCAATCATTTTGGAGCAATAATATTATTGATATAAAAAATCATAAAGGAACATTTTTCAGATAAAATCCTTAAACTCTTGAAGTCCTATGATCTTGATATATTTTTTTTAGTGGCAGATCGTATGTCTATAATGTCTGGATATTTTTTCTCAAATTTCAAGAGATAAGATCATTTTATTGTGAACATTTGTTTAGATGTAGGGTAGGTTATTTGCGAAATGTTCAAAATTTTCCTTAACATGCGTTTTGTGAAATTTATCCACTGTTCAGAGAGTTTTGTGTTACTTTATCATTGGATGGTTGTTTATAATGACTGGCTTTTAGCTCAATCCTGTACTAATCCGGAGTATCCGAAAGCGTCTCGCACCATTTCAACATTATGACACGTCTTTCTTCAGATGTTTGAACTCTTGTTAGCGATGCATTTTGCTTCTGTCTGTCCGTTTGTCTGACAAAAGCGGCATTTCCGACATATTTCAAGCAATCTCGACTGCTCGATTCTTACTCGACATGTCATTTTGAATCACGAGAATGAGTTATATAACGGACACGTGACAGTCACGTAGAGTTGCATAAGCCGATCGCGTCTTCAAACAAGAAAGACACGATCGGATTTCCACACTTTTAAAAGCACTGAGATATGTTCCTCTACCGGTTTTGAGAACCCAATGCTAATCGACTAGAAACTATTTAGTCGTTTTGTACTTCTACAAGCTGAATCCGAGATATCTGCATTTACAAATACCGCTATCGGTCATAGTTGTCGATAAAAAGTGTGATCAAGAGCCTTTTTGTGCGATTTTTCGAAAATAAATCGATGAAAGGCGATTAAGCTTTTTCTTCACAAGTTGCCGACCATCATGATCTCTTATTTTACGTGTTTTGAATCAGGGGCTTGTATCCAACATCAGCAAAAAAATATAATAAAGCATAAATTCAACCATTTCTGTTCAGTTTTTCAAATAACGTTTTCACTTTTAGATTTGCGCTTAATATGTATTTTGCTCAAATTAATCATAATAAAACACAAATTTCGCCGTCGTCAGCCTTTCGACCTGGTTTCTTTTTGGTCACAATGCTTGCTCATCTACCGGTCCACCGAACCATGCAGAGCGTGACTTCACAATGCAGTCAAGAGCAGGCCTTCAATCATTCCTCGTTCCTCCTCTGAACTATTTTCAAGAGGCTTATCGCAGTTATGCCAGACAGAGAAGAAAGCATCGAAACATAAAGCGAAAGAGAGCGAGATGAAGAGTGGATTGCGCAATAATCTGGCGCGCTAATCTGTGGCACAGAAATGTCATTTTGACAGATGGATGACGAGCATCAGCAGGTGCATTCACGAATGTCTTTTCAGAATGAATTATATAATATTTAAATAATGGATTGCCTCAAAAAATTGCCCCCAATTATGAATGCTCTAGAAAATATTTAACCTGCATGACCTTGATTATCTTTCTTCCTCGCGGGCCTGATCGGGTGGTTTAGGTGGTTGGATGGTCAACTCCAAACCATATGAATATGACTACAATGTTCATGCAAAAATGAATAAAAACAGGATATTGTGTAAAATAAAGCCGAATGTATTAATATAATTTAATAACGAGAAAACGAGTGGGATGAATCGAGTTAGAGTTGAAGTTTTAAATAAGTCGAGCGTGTTCTTTTAGTCCAAGAATTTATTTTTGCCTTATATAAACAATTGCACCACTTTTAAGACAAGGTATTCATCGTTGAATCGCACCGATATTATGTTATGGAATTGCAGCTAATGTTATGGAATTATTCCATACGCGAGTAACCACCCAGTATAGTTTATACAACCGAACAACGCGGTAAATGCCGTAGCGTCGAAGACAACACATGGTTTAAAAAGTCGGCCAAGATACCTAAATGTTACTGAATAATAATTTAAAAAACAATTAATTTGTGATAAATGACAACATGTATTTTTAAAATAAAATAATATAAAGAGTGTTTGGGATTACATGTAATAAAACTTATCTTGCTTTTAGGTCTTACAGTGGATTTTACGGAAATCTGCTGTAATTCTCGATGATGCGTCTATTCACATGCGATCATGTAACTTCGGTTGTATCGTCGGCAAAATTTAGCATTAACTTGCTAAATTTGCATGAACAATTGATTAAGATTTTGATTCATCCATTCTAAATTTATTTATGATATAACGCTATAAAATATGTTTGATTGCATATTTCCGTTCATATAAGGATATGAAATCAATGGATTTATTCAAATATCATAGAGGAATGTTAATTGAAAACGATTTTAGTCCCTCAGAGACGTTTTAATTACGAATAATAGCTAAATATATTTAGCAACAAGGAAAGAAACATCAACAAACCTTTTCTTTTTGATAAGGTCTTTTTGGAGTACATTGAGTACAATTCCTCCTTTTTTACGATGGCGATATCGGAATAGGTTTTAAATTTAAAGGCTTTAGAATTCATTTTTGAATTGCTCCTATATTAACGCGTTGGCGGACACGTCTGCATTATACGTCATTCATGATGATCTAGCATTTTGTCGATTTTAAAACGATATTTGAGGGCAATGGAAGACAGTGTTGTTATCATTGCAAAGTGAGATTTGCTAATTTTAAAAACCTATCATTTTCAAAGGCTGGTAATTCCGCTCTATTCAGTGAATTATTCTGGGTCAGAACTAACGGATCATTGTATACTATTAATGGCAATATATAGTAATTTATGTGGTTGTAAATCAATTATGCAATAATAAATTATATATACTGCAATAAATTGGTTGAGTAACAGTCAGTATATATATGATACAATAAGTAAATATTGTTTTCGGCAAGTAGCAGTTATTTCAGTCAATGTCTTAAGTGGATAATAGTAGATAGTGGATAAAGAAGAAGGTTCCATTTGCTCTTTTTCTTCTGTATGATCTACGATATGCTATATAAATCGTGTTCCTTTTACCTAGCAATATTTCTAAATAAATTTCGTCAAGTGCTTCAACTGGATGTATAAAATACACACTGAAAGCCGCAAAACAAGAAAAAAGAGAGAATAAAAACGATAGTACAATAAAGCAGTGAGCAAGTACAAGAATCACCATATATAGGGATGATACTGAACAATACCTGTCCAGGTGAGATTTGTTAGCGAGCGGCTTTCACGTACTACCAAAGAACAATTTAAAGCGCCATGTTATATTTATCAAATATATATTGTTATCAGGAACATTACATATATATTCTCTATTGATTATGATATGCGTATGTTTAAATTGAAAGTTTAACAGCAACAAAAATATGCATTGCATAAATTGGATAGATTAGCGATGGAGCAGATCGTCCTAATGCGAAATTAATTGTCCTCGAAACGCACCTAATACACTCGCCGTGGATAAATGTTATAGTTGAAGATGTCTGCACCGAGACGATGGATAAGTTGTTTTGTGGAGAGCAGCAAGGGTGTAACGCAGTAACCTGTCATCCTTGGAGCAAGTTCCCAGGACAGGCCAGTTGCTGCTTCTGGGCTGCTTCTCAGGCCAACGCCACAGGGATCAAAGATTATTCTGATACCGAATGGAAGTTATTAAAGCCAATGACACCACAATTTACCGACGTATTACTCTTGTGCACCCCTGATGTTCTAAAATTATTCCATGCATTTGATTTTCATACTATACGCATATGTTCATACGTACTATGCTATACTTATTCGAGAAATCGAATAATAAGAGTGATCAGTGCTCACAGGCATCATATTATGTTTATAGGTATTTTCATCAAAAGTTTGCATTCAAAATGGTTCGCTGTTGGGATCAAGTTATGAATTCAAATTATCATTTTGTTTGACTTTTCTAAATTCCAAGTGGATGATCCGAGCTTATTTTGTTAAACGAAAGAGTTTTGTATTTAAACTTTCGATGTTTTATAGCAAGTGGGAAAATATCGAAATTTGTTGCATTGTTTTTAGAAAATTTCGCTTGATACAATATCAAGTTGGTCAGCACCCGACTAAAGTGTGTTAAATTTATGAGTAAACCTTTATTGTGATACATGCGAATTTCAAATGAGACTCTTTACATCCGATGATTAACGCGTGCGTTCATTGGCTGTCAGAACGAATTTATAATGCGCTTTCTGCAAAACCACTCCGAGCTCTTTCGACGTCGCTAATGCAAGAATTGCGACTGAGTGCCACATTTTGTCTTCGCAGATAATAGTTGGCGATATTGCAGGAAGGAATGCAGAGACAGTTATACGAAGAAAGGCTATTGAGGAAGGTGGATTATCAAAGAGCTGATTATTAGGTACGGACGCAAATGGTGGTAGAATGGTAGGATGGCATTGTGCAGGTGGGCGGCGGCCCCATTAGCTAACAAATTGCCAGGGCACGAAGGGCGGACCTACATTGTTCCCTCTGCATTTGCATTATCACGCCATTTTACAGCTGACTAATGTAAACAAACTTTGCTCATGAATTATCTATGGGGGCTTGCTGTCGAATGGCGTGGGACACAGCTTCCAATGTTAAAAAAATACGCTATGTTAATTGCCATTCAATGCTTTGCATAACTGTAATCGGCGATCAAAGGAGCGCAGCGAAGAGGAAGACGCATTTAGTAATAAATATGTCTGCATATATGCAAGTTGAACCCGCGAACTTTCTGCGGCGATGGTCAGTGATCCAAATTGTGGTCATTGTTCATTAAAAAAATGGAACATACATAATACCCAACTATTGAAAAGGTGAAAGATAGATATCTGAAAATTAATGTAGAAGATCATGAGATTCAGATGATGGGATCATGGGTTTAACACTATAGTAGAACAGAAATAGTGAAAATTAACTCAGAATAAAAGTGCACTTAAGCGTCATGTATGACTTCACCCTAGCGAAGAAATGAAGGACTGGAATATTTCCACTCCGGAAAGTCCTTTCCAATAAAGTTAAAAAGGTCGTTTGGTGTAGTTTTTCACTATTTCCGGAGGAAAACTGCTCATAATTTATAAACCTCCTACATTTACAATCGAGAAAGTCGCGAAAGCGCTCGACGATACGTTCATTCAGGAGAGCCGTTGGGTGAACATTCTAAATGAAACTCGTAGGCTATGCTACCTTCAATATCGACTGAATGAGAAGGTGAATGTATGATGCAGATGAAATGGACGTAATCCCTTCCTGTGAATGGATATTGAAGAGGTTCATAGTTCTGCAGTGGACTGTTTGTGGCTGCACTATGATGATTATAATATCAAATACCAGTCAAAATGTCTAATACTTTTCAAAGTAGGAAAGAACACTAATAAATGACATTGGCATCGAAATCATCATAAAAAATATCACAATGGTTGGTACTATTAATATATATGAAAATTAAATTGAATAAGATAACAAGCTCTTACCTGAAATGGTTAAATTTTAGAATAATACTAAATTTGGCATAGATATTGCTGACCAAACTGCAATGAAATTTAGCGTCAAATCAGCATCCAGAAGATAACCAATTAAAGTAGTTTTCAGCATTTTAAAATATGCTGGAATAAAAGCTTGGATCTTATATAAGGAAACAGCTGAAAGGTACCCAAAAATATTTTATATTTCCACCAGCAGATGAATATAACATTAAAAATGTGAGGCACTGATGTCACACAAATGGTTGTAAGATACTGCAAAGATAATAAAATTACTAATATTTGTAATACCTGTAAAAATGTTAAAAAATATGCCCTCTGAATTTTTTTAGTTATTCATACTTTTGTAACAAAATGTGATAGCCCTGATTTAGCATCAAGCTCCATGACAAATATACAAAAGCGCATTTATCTATGATCGTAGCCAAAATTATAGCATGAACTATTCGTCGTATTAAATTATAGGGGATGTTTTCGGCCTAAAGTATAATGCTTTTGATGATATCTTTTATATGCAGATATTTTAATATCTTTTAAATTATAACATTTAGTGATATTGTCAATAGAATAGTATTCCAATTTTATAAAAATAATAGCGTTGGTATAGCGATTTAGATCCTGGATTCTTATTATGAAGGTCCGGGTTCAAATTGTGGAAAAAAATTAACTGTATTGATAAATTTGGGAAATCAGATATATTAATATTTCGGATTGATCGTCACGATCCAGACTTATCCTGATTCTTGGATCCGATGAAGTAAATACAAAGACGATTACTATAGTCGTGCAAGAATGCTTATGAGTGATTATTTTGCAAAATAAGGAGATAACCATTTAAAAATAATTTTAGTACACGTGAAAAACAAATTGGAAACCACTACATGAAAATCAGATAAAAAATAATACAAATATTATCCTTTTTTATAAAGATTGGATACACATTGAATGGAATCAGTTAGGAATATAGATTAGGAACATTTATTGAAAAATTGGCAATTTGCACAACGTGATATGATTTTGAATACTCGAATTACGAATTAGTGGATGAAAATGACTCACAAACCTGCGCTAAATTCCTATTCGATTTTAAACATGCGTTCTTTGTATAACATTCTACAAAATACAAAAAGCGATAATTGGCTTGCGATAAAGGCGTGAATAATCAATTTCTTCGGTCAATAAATTTCATTACCTTGAAAACAGAAACCAATGAGAACGAATGCAATGAGCTGTGAGACTTCGTGCTTTTTTCGATTCGTTCATACTGCCTACTTATTAAAAGGTCAGATATTCAATTTAATTTGGCTCCCGGCTCATTTTGCCGCGTTTGAAGACTTTGCAATGTCAAATTGCAAAATTATTATGGATCGGGACGTAGATCTTTGATCTTGTAAAATTTATACGCGTCATAGGCTCGGCAATAGTTTCTCAGAGTCATATGAGATATTTCTTTGCAAGACATGCCCAGCAAGGATAGCTTCAATATCCACAATATTCCTCGTAAGACTGAATGTGGTAAAGCACCGTGTCCTGTGGTTTTACATCGATGGCCAGGTTCTACAGATTGCAATTTCCAACGTGGGCGTGCTGGCTCGTTACTTTATTAGTTTACTGTTAACGGACGATTGTAAGGCGCATTTGCTCTTTTTACAGTACCGCAATTTGAGTCAACTCGAATAATAAATAACAATCATTTTTAATGGGACAATGCACTGCTGCAAAAAAATTGCTTTGGGCTTCTATCGCCGAGAGTAAAAAGGTAAATCGATATACACCAAAGAAACATTTCTTGGATAACAGGTTTGCGATGAGATATATATTGATGATGCAAAATTCTTTTTACAGCAAATTTAATTGAGATATTTAAGGAAAAAATGCAAATAAATATTTCATCAAATCAATGCCTTTAACCATATGAATGAATGATCTCCTGTTATTTTTTAAATAAAATTTGGTCGCTATCAGATCAGAGGAAAAGGATACAGATTCGGTCAATATGGAATCATCAATGCAATTTATTTTCCATTTATAAAGTATTGACTAGATTGATCGTTGAAGGAACATTAAGAAATTATACTCCATTAAATACTAAATATTGATGTAGTGGATCCTGAATGATACTCTGTTAACACTATTATATTACACCCCCCTCAATCGATACTAAATCTTGCAAAAGAGTTAACAATAAGCCATGAGGAGTTTCAAAAGATTGACCACATGGAATTTCAAAAAAGATGTAGTTCTGGCGATGAAAAATAGATTTAATACGACTTCCAAGAAAGAAAAAGTCATCGATAGATTTTGATCAATAGACAACATTCATTCTAAGGGTCAACATTTATGGCAATCAAGTGCTTTTGTGTCTGATGACATACACAAATATTTATTTATCAAGAACTTTTTAAATTAGGAAAAACTATCAAAGTAAATGGGTGGGTATTAGTTAATAAAATAGTATACAAAACTAAAACGAATCAAAATATTTAGGGAAAAAATGCTTTTTATGGTGGTTAAAATATTTTTTGTGATTTAATTTTCCTTTTATACATTCAAATAAATGATCCTAATTTGTGATAAATATGGGGTTGAACACTAAAAACGAATACAAACTTAGCAGTAAATTGCTTAAAGAAATATTTTCATTGAATTTCTCAATCTGTTTTCTTTAGTACATGTCTGCTTTATCGCACAAAAAAGAATTGAGTGTAGGTTTACAAGTTAGGGGCGTACTGGTTGCCCTTTATCCACTTTAGATAATGGAAAATGAAGACCGTAATAATGGCATAATAGACATGGTGGTGGAATACAAACAATACGGATGAAAGATTTATGAAAAACAATCTTGAAGATAGATCCGCGCTTTAAATTGATACTTTATTATAATGACGGACCTAATGCTAAGAATTACGGAAGATTCGAATAAATTGAGATTTTTGATAGTACCATTTTCTTTTCGAACCTAGTCCGCTTGGAGGCTGAATCTGATCGGTTTGGTAGAAGTAGCTACCATATAAGAAGGCACATTATCTAAAAATGGAGTGAAAGTAAATATATGAGATTAAATGACGACAAAAAAATGTTGTAGAAATTAACGATTGAAAAAATATCAAAGGAAAAGTGACGTAGAAATCGATTCGAAAACCCCATTAGTAAGCTTTGAATGTCCATATAGCACAATCTAATAAATTTCTTCTTAACTATTCGACCAGTTGAGATGATTGCTTTGAAAGGTAGTTAGATCGACTGGAAGATTGCTTCAATCAAGCGATGACTAAGGCTTTCTTGACGCATGTGAGCATTAAAAATGAACCCGTGGAAGTTGTACACGTGTATCTCTTCAAATGTGCTGTAGAATATGCAAATCTTCCATATAATGCTCGGCTTGAATCTTGTCAAAGGATTGACATCTGAATGTACAATAAATAACACATATCGGCTCGAACATAATACAAATACTCGATGTTATTATATAAACGAATGCATTCGTACTATATGAGATATTTTAATAAGAAGTCTGCATAGGAAAGTACGCGATTTATGGGCACGTCAATCTTGTACATCATTGTAAGGAAACGATTCTGCAAATTCTATCTCGCCTATTATAAACGCGTTGTTGAGAGTACTGCAAAAATGGGTTGAATAAACTTTTGAACAAGTGGGTTACAAATGTCAATGAAATATAAGAAAATAATGCTTTTGAGCAGTCATGGTGGTTATGCATTGCCTTGGTGGACTAAATGCATATGGACTGAATGCTAAAAAAATGGATCAAAGTTGTTTTTAGTGCTAAAAGCTGAGAACGTGACTTCCAAAAGAATGCTTATATCTTTGTTGAAGACTCGTATTTAAATTGTACATACTCTGTTTTTATAGTGCATTCCTTGGTCTTTAAAATTTTAATAGATGTAGTTCATAGTAAGTGAACATTGAAGACATTTTTGTGCTAAAATGAAGCAAGAATGTCTATTGGAATGCTAAAAACTTTCATATTTGTATATTAATTTTTATTCGCTTAAAACACGAGCGAATAATAACTTAAATCATGATATAAGTAGGTATTTGCTTCTAATTGTCACTTACTGCTTCAAATTATTAATGAACATTGATAAAATTTGATTGATTGCATAAATTATATACTAAAATTCTCTCTGATGACTTATAACGAATTTAATAGTAAATCGTTACTGTTATGTAATATTTAAATTATCTTGCAAATATGATTTCATAAAATGCACACAGATATGATTGCATTGTACTGAATGAATGTTGACATCTTTTTGGGTGTTCAAAGCCAATTTTCCCTCGCAATTTGTTAACAAATTCACCCAAAATATCTCGAAATATTCGGATTCGTCACAGTAAATTATCCGAAGAAACACGTCTTATACTACTGAAATAGGGCAATGCAGACTTTTTTCATAAGTATTGTTTTCTTGACACGCTCCAACTGTAAATTACAATAAGCAGTTTCCTTTTTTTCTTCATTCATAAACCTAGATCGACTTACTTCGATACAAAGACCAAATGCGATGACGTCAAGTCAAGACGTAAATCATGCAAAATCTATGCCAATTAGACCTAATCCATTCTTTCATCAGATCGCTCACAAAAAATCGACGAACTCAATCCCTTCTTTATACGCGATGTGTAATAAAATCTTAATTGAGAAAAACGTCGATAGAATCAATACGAAAAGCGTCGATTATATATGGTGTAAGCGTAATTACTCTTAATAGCACCATCATGTTTTTATGCCCAAGCATCGAATGGGCATTTTCAACTCAGTATGGTCTTAGCTGAGACAAATTAAGGCTGTCAATTGAATAAATTAGTACAAAAATGCGATTTTTCTTCATAAGATCACGTCGATAGACCGCTTTGGGTGATTAGAAAAAAAAGATAAATATTAAAAGCGAATATCTTCCAAGTGAAGAAACTGTATGTAAACAAACTAGTTAATGGCGTTTATGGCTCATGTTGGCGTTTCTTCGGCGAAAACACCTGTCCGACCACCATATAAGAAAATCAGGTCATCGAAGCTGAATATGGTTTTGTATATATTAACACTGCTAGTGACACACAGATTAAATCTCAATAATTTCATATTGCTATATCATACAAATATATAATACAAATTTTTAGGTTTCATCCAATGGAGGTTTTAAAAATCACATAATTTAAGAGTCGAAATAATCGATCAGAATCATTTAAATTATTAGTATTTACGGATGAATAATGATGATAAAGAGATTGTTATATTTAAGATCATTCAAATAAGACGTTTGGGTATTGGGATGTAATTTAACTTATCAAATAAATAACTAATCGAGCCATCTGAAAACAAAATGAATGCTAAAGTAGAACTCGCTGAGCCAATGCAAGGAGAAAGCTTTAAAGATATGAATGTCGAGGATATTGAAATATTACCGGGGTGGGAGAATATATGAATGAAGCAAATTTGGTAAAAATGGCATCAGAGAAAATTATAATAATACAAATAAAACTTATGAAGTAGTTGAATTTTTACAAAAAAAAAACATTATGAAAGACTTGGATTTGACCATATAATTGGAGTGTTTTATAAATGAACAACTTTCGATTGAAAGAAACACAAGTTCAACATGGAAGTCCTAAGTCTTGAACAAGTAATTTGCAGCAAAAAAATTAAACATATTTTTTCTTTGTATAATATAATGTATAGTATAGACTATAGTTAAGATGAAATATTAAAAAATTAAAAAATAGTGAGCAATCGAAAAAAAAATGTGTTTTTACCAATATTTTTTGTAGTTTTTTGTTCATTAAAAAAACACTTATGAATATTTTCAGATAATTTTAGTCTATACGATGAAGACGTTCATTATACACGTATTTGTTAAATTTCATAAAGAATGCTAATTCAGGGAGTATGGGAGTACTTCCATAAGCTTGGAAAATGTAGTTTTTCCTCTCCTGTGCTTTGTTGGCCTATAACTTTGCGAATTTCATTTATATCGACTTGAAATTTACTGAGCGTATTCTTAAACATTGATTCTTTCTGATACACGAGGAAAAAAAATTTTTTTTTGAACAAAGATAGAAACGTCCCTTAAGGGGTGGAAACCGGGTTAGGGGACTAATATTTTAGCATTTTTCGTATTTTTTTAAATAAGGAAAAACTTTCATTTAAAATCAATACATTATTTCGATTTTATTAACAATATATTTTCTATAAACATAAACCAAATTTTAATTAAAAAAATGCATGTTTTAGGGGTGTTTAAATAACATAGTACGATTTTTTAACAATATTTCGTGCGATAAAAAACATACTTTTAACAATAATATCATTCCAAAATTTAATAAATATCGATTGTAATTAGGTAAAAAATCTTCAAACAATTTTTTAAAGCAATTGTTCAATTAAAATAAAACGCCTCAGCCGAATAGTGATTAGTAGTGATGACGAAGAAAACCTGATGTATTATTAATATATATTGCTTTTGATTGCCATTATTTTTGATGAATCTAGTTCAAATGTTTTGTACTAGTTTTACGTTTAACAAAGATGTGTATTTTTATCTTATAATTTAGCCTTGATATCTTTAAGTATTATACGATAAAACTTTCAATTCGATATGGATGTTCTTAGTCGATTCGTCAAGCAAGAATCATTTCTCCTCCACATGTTTTTAGAAGGCAATAATGCATGTTTCTCACACTGAGCCTCAATCAAGGTGCTAAATACAAAATTACAGCCATCAAAGTGTCGAGAAAGTGCGATAGAGAATGCGTAGTCACATTCGAAGGCAAAAGTTATTCATCATTACAACGTGTCATTTGATCGACACCGGCCGTTTGTCTGCAGTAATTACGTCGGTGATTTATTGGACGGCACCGTCTGAAGACTCGAATTGAGAATTTTTGAACTGAAGAGCCAAAGAGCAGTGTCAGACCCTCAGGCCAAAGGCACTTCTTATGTGGCATCATGGGCAGTGGCTTCAAAACTGGGTAACTGAAAGTTGTTTTCCATCATCAAGACCCGTCGGCCTGGCCATTCAAGAGGCAGGTCATTTGCACGGCAATTTCACGCGCAAAACTCACAAATACGCAATAACTGTATCTCAAATATTCTAAGACGACTCTTCTCATCTCGATTATTTAGTGGGAATAGTTGTATTCGCAGAGAAATTTAAAGAGATGACACTGGACCGGAGCGAATGAGGTATGCGTCTGGGTCGCGAATTTACAGTATACTCAAAAAAAGCAACGTGCGCAAATAAAGACAGTTTGGCCGATTTAGTGTATTTTGTCTCTAATAAATCAATCGAGTAATTTGACCTTTTTATCATCAAATTCACCAACACAATGATATTTAACGATAAATATCAAGGAAAAGGCTAGCATATCTGGATGTTTGCTTAACATAAAGCAATTTGATGAGTAAATATTGATTTCTTATCCGGGATCATTGCCCAATGCCTATGGTTTTCTAAACTTTTAAATTTTGTATAAAATGTGATCGTCAATCATGCTTCTTATCCTTAAGCTAACATATCTGATATCAGACGTAGGCGATCTTCATAGGAAACTTGTCTGGGGAAAGGATTTCTCATGTGATGGTCCATTTACTATCCATTTTCCATTTATTTTCAACATGTGATAAATTTAAGAAAGGATTACATAAATAGGAATTTTAATTATTAATGATCGATATAAGGTCCTGGATATTATGGTAAATCTCTCCCAAAGATCTTCTAAATTTTTTGAACGCAATCCAATTTATAAAATTTTATTATCAACTCATTATTGATATTCATTAAAAATAACTTGTCAAAGAATGCTTGAAAGTGATTGGCGATTTTTGCTAACTAATATACATGATATATGCGAAAAATATTTAACGATCATTGAATACTAGGGGATGAATAAGTGAGTGGTAGCGATTTGTTTATACATTCTTATTTGCACGAGGGCAGGGCTACAACTTGTGTTATTTAAGGAGGTTATTCCATATGACGGCACTTTTTTGGGATTTTTTTGAGGAACTGAATAAACATACAACTGCGATTTTTTTACTATATATTTATTCATATTTGAAGCACACTTTACCATTTTTTTTAGTTTAAATGGTATTTTAATCGTTAAAATATAAACTAGTTTTTATGCTAGGATTATTAAAAAATATTGAAAGGTAAATTTTTGGCAACTTGTTGAACATTTTTTCGTGAAGTTTGGTGTTTTTTACGACTTCTTTTACTTAAAAAAAAAATAAAAACCTTGATCAATCAGAATTATCCTAGTATTATACTATATATACTAAATAAGTCATTCAAATTTCAATGAAATTAATTTAATAAATTTTGAAAAATCGTGGCAACCGATTTGAAGAATGCAGTTTTGCAGATTCCAATTCGTTTATCACCAAGAAAATTTTGAATCACCTTTAATCTGCTATATCTGTTCTATAAAGTAAATCTTCAGTATTTTTTATAAAAAAAATGCAAAGTCTATTGTTGTTTCCTGGCAACAGTTTTAGCTCTTTTAGCGAAGTTATTCGGAGCGGTAGATATGCACTGCATTACGACGATGGGCGTAAGTTTGAGTTACGCAGGCAATTTGACATCCTTAAAATTTTTAAAATGCCATTAAATCCTTCATCGAAGATAATCACGATAAGTAAAGTTGCTATTTCAACACTCTTTGTGTCAGGGTACAGGTGTATATGAGCGAAAGTCCACATCAATGAATTTTAATGATTCATTGTTATTTTATGTTTGTGCTTCTAAATATCTGGTCAACAGTTCTTGTGATAAATCTCCATAGGTCAATTTGATGACTTTTTGAACTTCTGCAGTCAGAAGTAGCTTATGGTGGTGGAAATTATTGAGTTTTCCTTTAGCTTCAGCTTTGCCCCATTTGGACCAGCAGTCTTCGCTTGCTGGGCAGTTTTGATATTGAGGATTTGTGTCTGTAGAACATTTGTGGTAGAAAATTGCCCACATTCCTATATTCGTTTCTTTCGTCGAGTTCCTGTGTTTATGAATGGCTAAACCGTGAAATTTAGTGATTTTGTATCATCGGACATGAATTAATCAATTCGAACCATTTGGGTGCTCAGTCAAGACTAAACTAACCGTTATATTCGAAATAAGAGATGAGTTTATACAATATAGCAGTTTCTTTATTGTACATAATAGAAATGTCTTTGTATTAAAAGGGTTGAAATAAGAAACCGAAGTGCAAGAGACGGAGTTTGATTCTCCACTTTATAGAGTGATGGAAGGCGCGCTTTGTAATAAGGTTTCGCTTTTAAATACTGATTTGTGATATGTTCTTATTTATAATTTTATTCAATAAATCTGTATTGTAAATAATGTTGAAATCTTCAAAAAGCAGTGTTTTGCATTATTTTTACTCAATATTGATATTAAACTTCATTATGATGAGCTATCAATGTTGGAATGTGTTTCGTAACCATAATTTTTGGCTGCAAAGAATTCAAATTTAGATAAATAAATAAGCACGAATGGGCATAAAAAATAATATTTCTTGGATTCATCATCAGCTTCCTTATTTTAAAATGGGACATTAAAATGGTTATTTGACAGTTATTAGAATTCCAAAAATTGAAGACATTTTTATGTAGTTTTTACAGCTCATCAAGTATTGGCGCTTAGGATCATTAAGGCAACATGAAATATCGTTGACATTGATTCGAATAAAAATCTATGGTGAAATTTGGAAAGTATGTCTCTATAAAAATGCAAGATGAAGCCATTATAAATTTTCTCTGAACGTATTAAAACAAACAAGAATTTGTCATATTTTATCAGAAAGGCGGTAGCCTAATGGGACGTAAAACTTTAAGTAGCCATTAGCAATTAGCAAATAGGCGAAGAAATGTCATCTAGAATGTTAAAAGTGGCCATTTTGTTCTGCAAGCCTAAATGGTGACCTTAAAAAGTATCAAATGCCTCGGCGCTAATTAGATATTAGGCACTTTTTGATATTCGAAAGGTGACGCTGTATTTGTATAAGCGCCAAATTAGACTCGAATGCGATATAGGAAATAATAGATTAGTTTCGTTGTCAGTTTTGCGGTATTGTAGCAATGAATAAAAGACAGGAAGTCCATAGACAGTGTACAAAGCAATTTTCCCATCGAACTTGGTGAAGGCATTTTGTCCTTGCAGTTGTATCGAATAGGGTCGTGTGTTAACGAGTGCATGATCAACATACACGCCACAGCCTCCGATGTGTAATTACGAAAATGAGATGAATCACACATGAGCTACTTCGATCTCTGTCGATTTCCATCGAAGATTGTCTATAATGACGACTTGGATGGTGACATTGCGTGCAGATATTCTATGTGCTGAACGAGCCATGCCATTGTTCGTTACATCGATAACAATTTTCATCATACATTTTTATAGTCACCTTTCATCTACAAGAAAGACTGCATGCCATCGCAAGGACTATAATGAGCGAAATGTGCATGAATGGAATTTCTTCGACAATTATAATAGCATTTCGAAAGATAGGCAAATCAACAAGCGGCCAGATCTTTGATTTGCCACTCTCTACAGTTATGTGGGACAGTTCGGATATTGCATCAGAACACTTTGGACGTTTGGATTCTTGAGGACAGGTGCCTCTGGCTGCCGACACATTGACACCTACCATTAGCTGGTCTGCAGACCAATTATTGACGTTCAATACGAGGCCATGATGAACTTTTCAAAACGCTATTTCAAAACGCAAAACGCAAAAAGCTATTTATGCCTGAAGAATTGGGTATTGTAATGTATTTGCAGATTTACCACATATGTTATCACAAAATATACTTTTTTACTTACTTTTTTTTACTCACAAAATATGCGAGAGAAAAATGTAAATTTTGACTGTAATCATCATTATTGGTAACATCTTCCCATAGGATTCCCATGGACTACTATTGGCAATAATTGTCTATATATATATTTTTTTTTAATTCGACGTCTAGTTCATGCATATATTCACTGTCGTTACTTTATTCAAACTCAATTACATCAGTATTTTTTCATATTTTTTGGCATTTTTTCTCAAGTCCACACATCAAGAGTCTATTTCAATCTTTCATGAGCTAATCTGGTCAATAACTTTTGGACAAACTGAATATTATGAAGGATCGTTTAAAACTACCTATATTAACACGAAAAATAAAAAAAATGATCATTTGATTTAATCGTGTAATGCAAAACACGTTATATCTTTGTAAGCAATTTTCGCCAAAAGTGCGGCGTAGCGATATATAGACGTCAAATTACAGGCTAGATATTATATACTTGACGCTGTGGTACGTTTTGGGTTATGTCTGCATATATTTTATTTTGTGTAACACTTCCACATAAGGTTATTGCCTGTTATGGTTTGTAATTCATTGCGCAGTACAGCGACAAAGGACCGGAAAGAGTTAAAGTTGATAAGCTAAATATTTTTAAATCGAAATAGTTGTATGCAAATGTTGATTACTCCTTAATTTTGCGCCATCATTCAATTTCAATGGACAACTAGGGAATTTCAACACGACATAAACAACTTTCTATAAAACGGATTTGCATAGAATAGCGAATTTAATAATTACAGCTTAGAGGTGCTAATATGAAAGTTTTAAAAGCGCTTACCTTATAATTATACGCAGAGGTTAATTATTTTTCGGATCAAGGTAAAATGCGAGGTCTTCTTCTTAGGAAATCTTGTTTTATAAGAGCTACACAGTAATGAGATGCAGAGGAAGACTTGTTATTTGCGAAAAATGAACTCGTTTGATTGTATTGTGTGAAAGCTCACGCGAAAGCTTCCATTGACATACATTGTAGCGATTCAATATAAAAATGTTTAAATTTGCTCATAAAATGCATTTTTATGGCGTTCAATAAAATGCATCTTATTGTATACTGAAATATATTTTGGCTTTTACCGTGTTGGTTTCTATAAGACATCACGTTTTCAAAGTTATTTCACCTCTATACGTCCTCAGTTTTATTTGCGTACCTTAAAAGAGGTAAGCGTATCCTTAAACACAGGACAGAATCGGGATATGTATTTGAATTTTTAGCAGTAAAATTGGAGATTGGATGTCGACACTCAATTGCAAAATACTTGATCAAATCCTAAACATTTATTCTATGTTAATGAATATTCAACGCCAAATTGTTTGAGCCTTTATGAAACCGGTATACGCCTTTCGTTATTGTGTTCGACAAGATCAAAATATCTCAACAATGTAATTAGGATAGAATAGAGTGATCAGATCAATTCTTTTGCCAACAGATTGACATTCCATTATTGAAATCGATAAATGTCAGTAGTAATTTAGATGTGAAATAATCAATGGGTACGTGTTTAATGCGTAAGAACGGAAATGAATTACATTTCAAAATTGAAGGTCTTGATTTGATTCGATCTTTAAATAAGTTGTACAATTAAATTATAATGCTTTAACGCGTTTAAAAGCTCTTAAGCTCGCCTGCTTGGAATTCTTAAAGCTCGTGCCGAACAATGCACTCAATGCAAATTTACGCCAATACGTCATTCGAAAAGGTCGAAGCAATGAACTTTTAAATAAAAATGCACTCCCAAAAATTCAAAGATGGAATGCCATTATGTTTTAAATTGAATACCCATACAAATTTATATTGAAAAACCATTTGAATATAATGAAACCATATATAGTTGTATTTTTCTACTGAAATACAGATAAAGTTTTTGAAAGATTTATTATGCTCAGGTATAGAAATTGGTAATTATTTTATATGCAGGGAATTCATTATAACATGGTTTTATGACAGATAACCTTATCAACCAAATAAATAGGATCGTCAACATTGAAAGCTAGAAAAATGTGTTTCTTATAGTCAAATTTTTTAAAAAAGAAATCAGGGCAATTATTAAATAAAATTGATGCAAAAGTAGAAATGTGCAAGTCTATATGAATCTGGAGGATATTTAAGAATTACTGGTGGATTAAGAGACCGAGGAAGCGAATTTGGTGTAAATGGCATCTGAAATTCAGAGGAAATGCAGTACAGATGGAAACGATAAAATTTTTAGAATGTTGTAGAAAATGTTGTCTAAGAAAGTCAATTTGATAATAAAAAAAACGACCTGCTCAATGGTAATTAATGAAGATGTATACCCTGTAAAAATATATACAGTAGAACCTCGATTATCCGGATTTTTCAAAATAAAACAGAAAATACATAATTTGCACGTGGAGAATTTTGTCCACTTTTACTCACGTACGTGGATGAATTGCATATTACGAAGTTTACCAATTGTTTAATATCAGAAGATGGAAGTTCAGAGCGAGAGGTTATGAAAAAATCAGGAAATACAGAGCTTGAAGAGTATATTTTTATGTGGTTCATACAAAGACGATCAACTGGACAGCCTATAGTGTGAAAAAGCAATTTTTTTAAATACAAATTTAATGGAATTCCACTTTCAAAAAAAGTTCGAGCTGGCTCGAAAATTTCAAAGGACGTCATGATATCAGGAAACTTCGTGGGGAAAAGCTTTTTACTGACATACCTTCAGCAAATACATTAATTGAAACATTGAAGCTATTTGTGAAGAAGGAAAGATTCGACGAAGAGTTTATATTTAATGCTGTTGAGATCTGCTTAAATTGTTCAACAAAACATTAGCATCAATCAAGACGTGAAAATACTTCACCTGGGTACAAAACTAGTAAAGAACGTATCATTAAAATGGTGTGTGCAAATGCAGCAGATAAACACAGACTGCCACTGCTTGTCATTGGAAAATCAAAGAACCTCAGATGCTTTAAAAATATTAAAAGTTTTCCGGTTGAGAAAAAAGATTTTTTTTGAAGGAACATTTTATATGAAAACATATTTGTCAGTTATTCAATTTCGCATTGAAAACATCACTAATCGCTCTTTTCACTCATAATTCATATGTGAAAAGGCGATAGACGAAAACCAGTATGAAATGGTACTCTATTAAATATTTCGAAATCAGAGGATTCCATTTGCAGATTTGCCTCATTCTATTTATATAGCCTTTTTTTGCAGCCTTAAATATAATTGCAAAATGCCATAAATTCCATGTCGTGGGTGTGTGTAAATAAAAGTTAATGTCATGCTGTTAAATGTGAAAATTATGCTTAAACAACGACTAGTGGCTTTATCTGGCACTTAGCTGCCATCATATATTCCGCGAAAAAATTCGCGCCAAAATAACATCTCTGCAGGTGCGTGTCTAAAATTTTTCTGGTGAATATCAAACCATCAAGCTTGAAAATTGGAATGATAAGCTATAGATATGACTCGTGTATATCTAAAAAAAAATATATTATAAGTAGTCGGAAATAATGTCGCTTTTTGTGAACCAATTTTGCAACCAATTATATTCAGACTGCAGCGCTGAGCCAATGTATTTTATTTTTGTTGTGAAAGAACTTTTGCGTTATGTAAATTGCCTTGTTTGTAAGAATGAAAAGTTTTTGTCATCAAGGTAGTTTTAACGTATTGCATATAAAATGGGAAGTAAATGTCTATACAAGTGGTTCAAAAAATATTAAATCAGAAAGTTTTGATGTAAAACGAGCATCGACGTGAAATATCCAGCCTGGTTGATAAGGATCTTATATTGTCCAAAGACGAATCTAGCTCAAGGATGACCACTGATGAGCTGTTCAGGAATGTCGAAACTTTTGGGCTAAAAATAGTCAAAGATTTATTGAAAATATATTTAAAAAAAGGACCAAAACAAGACAAGAAGGCGGCTTTTTCGGCATTTGATTAATGCACAGGGAAATAGGGCTGCTCAAATGTCTTCAAAAGAAAACAGTGGTAATTTATGATATTTAATAATTGAGGAAATACATCAACAAACATCACTATATTCCACAGGATTCCAAAATTTATCAATTTAATTATCTTCTGGCTACGCCTATGGATATCCATGTTATCCTTCAATACCGATTGAAATTGGTTGTTTTGAAAATGAAAATTAATTTGACTCTTCGCAGAATTGGTTAACACATCACGTGCGCGTAAACGCGTAATAGCCCCCGATCGATTAAATTGCTAATTTTCGATTGCATGATAAATATCAGGGAACACGCTAACGACCGACCTTTTTATGAATGGCTTTGAAGTATTTGCAGGAAATCACGTAAATTCTACCAGTCGATAATAATACGTTCCCCCCGAAGAGAAGTGGTGTCGCTTCAAATTACACATTGCCAACGTCACAGATATTTAATCACTCGGACGCTGTGTACTTTCGATGAGTTTTTTTTTCAGTTATGGGAGTCTTTAGCGTCATTATCTCAAATGATGATGCGATCAATGGATGTTGTGTTTTGCGTAGTATTTTTTTCGCAGAATTTGTTTTATGGGATTTTCCTCTCACGGCGCTGTAAGCCGTCGTTCGCCATGATCTCGCGACCCCCGATGATTTGTTGGTAAATATTCATTTTGCAGACACTTGACGTGAGAGATTGTGGTTATGATTAGTGTCTGTGTGGTTTTTGATAGAACGAAAAAAAATAATTAACACATCTATTGTTGGTTAACATTAAAACGAAGGACACGAAGCTTCGTTTTTGTAATGATATATAATCAATAAACTCACGGAGCTGGTATTGATATGACGATTTATTGGTAGATCGTGTTTAACTGCCAAAGATTTTATAATTTATACAATGACTTTTTTATAATATAAGTTACTTTAATATATTCCGGGTTTAAGAGCGCAAGTAGATCCACATCAGAGGTTTTAACGACACGAATGCCAGGAATAATCAAAAAATATTGGTGGAAAAGAGATGATATAGGCTAGAAAAACTGGAGTTATATTTAAAAAAAAAAATTGAAAAACCTTCCATTGAAAGAAGCACACGCCTTAAGCTAGGATGATCGCGTATTTGCGAGCGAATTGCAGTAATTCAGAAAGAGCACTTTTGTATAGGGAATCCAATCCCGAACAGTTTTAGGTGCTCATGAATCCCGGGATTAGTAAACGTAATCCCGAAAAATTCGGGATTGTGATTTTTATCTAACATAAATCGTACAACTCACCAGCACGATGAAGGCTACCAAATCGAGACATTTCCGCCGAAATCTAGACGCTTGGAAACAGTGGCGTAGCTATTAATTGGCGAGCTTAGGCGACGCCTAGGGGTAGTAACTATCTAATCTATGTATACATATATACAGTACATATATGTTTTTCAAATTGTTACATATATTAACTTTTCCCTACCGGTGATGTATTTACTACACTCAATGGGAATATCGATATGATATAATAGACATGGGCTTCAGAATTTTTGTATTCCCCCGTAATATAATTACGAATCATATCAAAGTATTATAGTATATAAGTATTCATCTGCAGCGACGGAAATAAATAATTTGTCGGGAAATCGGTAATTTAGCGAGTTTTAGTCTGTGTCTCAGCAGAAAGGAATTTATCAGCCACATTGATGGTGTTATACGAAAATGGAGACTCACGCCAGTCATCAACTCGAATTAGCATTTAAACATATTTTTGAATTGTATTTTTATCTTTTCTTAAATAAATAAAATTCTTTTGCATTAAAGTCAGCCTAATGCTATCCCGAAATCCCGGGATTGAAATTTTGCTCGGGATTAGATTCCATACTCTTGTACATTGAGCTCGGAGAGAGACAAGACGGATAAAACGTAGCGCTGTTTAGTAACTCTGGATGGGAGACAGAGACGGAGAACTTCCTGCGTATATCGTGTGATTATGTAGATCATTAACCCAAATTTATCGAATAATAATGATGTGTGAATTATATAATTAATCGATTTCAAGAGTATTGTTTATGTTTGTGCAATGAAATGAACGAATATTTATACTGTCCTGACAGAAATGGATTTGTACGGATGATAAGTAGCGGATAAGCAAATATAGTATCAAACTATGAAGATTTTAAATTAGGTCACTACTCAAAGAGTTAAAAAATACTTAACACAGTGAAATTTATAAAGATCTCTTAGCTAAAAGCAAAAATCCGAAATACAAATTCTTGCATAAAAAAGTAAATAACTCACGATGCTGATGAAGAAAGAAACT